>JAGDQP010004076.1:54610-88169 GCA_022664845.1 Lepisma saccharinum | reverse complement strand
TGAACATAAATTACGTGTATTTGAAAATAAGGTTTTGAGAAAGATATATGGTCCGAAACGGGACGAGATGACTGGAGAGTGGAGGAGACTGCATAATGAAGAACTCCACGGACTGTACGATTCACCAGATGTTGTAAAAATAATGAAATCGAGACGACTAAGGTGGGCAGGGCATGTAGCTCGGATGGGGGAAAAACGAAGATTATATTCTATCCTTTTTGGAAGGCCCGATGGAAAGAGGCCATTGGGAAGACCGAGACGTCGTTGGGAGGACAATATTACAAGAGATCTTCGAGAAGTAGGTGTTCGTGATGAAAACTGGCTTGATACTGCCCAGGATAGAATCCAATGGCGAACGTTTGTTACTGCGGCGATGAACTTGCGAGTTCCATAAGCCATAGAGTTAGTTAGTTAGTTAGTTAGGTATCTACATCTTGGGTCAGTATAGGGTAGGAGAAAGTATGCAAAAAGAAGTCAGGCCAGGGCCTAACTTGAAGATACCCTCCCGACATTTGCCTTGAGCGAAGTCCTGGAAAAGCCTTAGCTACAGCTACTCGATTCTGATGACAAGTTATGGATATCGACAGTTATGGATATAGGACGTACACTGCTAGATATTAACTTTTTTCTTTTTACTTTACTATCCAGTGGATAAAGAATAAACATAACGTGTTGGATAGTCTGGGATGTTGTAATTTTCGTTCTTCCTCAAAATATAATGGGTGCTTTAAGCTGGAGATTTAAAGTTTCTGCGTCTTTTTTTTCTTCTTCATTTCTTTTCATTTATTGTGCCTATTCATTCTCACTGGTAATCAACATTCACAACGACGCGGCGACGATGGTCTAACTCGATTTCCCAAAATACCGCTAAAATAGACATTTAGAATAAATTTCAAGGACTGAAATGTAGTTCGAAAACGTAGCGTCGAGCTCTACGAGAGGTATTTATGGACAAATTATAGTCGATCATGTACGTTGTAAAAGCATAAATAAGTTAAAAACTTAAACCTGTATAAGTACGCAAAGTGTGTAGTCAAGTGCATCAAAACTGCGAAGTGTTTCTCAGTGGTTTGGTGAACTACAGATGGCAGTACTATGAAACTTAATCAGGCATAGTAAAATGAAGATTGTATTATTAGTATGTTTCTGGAAAATCGTAGTAATCATTATATTGCTATATAATTAAAATTTCATGATTTGAAGTTAATATGTAATTTGTAACAGTGTGTAAATATGTAAATTATATTATATTCTATTATAAGAATTTGAGTTTTGAACTTGAATTTCATCCTATCATCACTTATCCCGGCAAAATATGGTTATAAGTAAAATATTCATAACATTCCTGATTTAAAGATGATACAAATAAAGGATAAATAAAATAATTATACAACTCTTAGACCAACTCCCTCCATCGTGACTTCCTAATATCCTTTCAAATCCCTTCCCTATGGCAAGGGTGTAACCCTTGGGTGGGCGCTAGACGCACTGGTGGCTAGCAAATACGCGAAAAAAGAAAATGGCCTTTTGGCATCTGTTATTCAGGCCATCTATTGTACGAGGCCAAAATGTAGAGAATCATAAATAGAACGAACAACAGTTGGTACGCAAGGATTACATTTCTGTACGTTTTCATATTGTGGGAGTCTTTATCTAAGCCCCTATGTTCTGTTTTGAATTCACCAGAAGAAACATGTCTTATATTCACAAAAGATTTGTGCCACACTTTTTAATATCACGTAGCTCACAAATATGTACACAATGGCCTTTACCTCACTAAGCAATAGGATATATTGAGCACTACATGGATGCGGGACGGATACGAGACAAACAAATCAGGAATTTAGAAAGTTTTCACTTTGCAGCTCTGTTTATTAATATTCGACTTAAAAGTACCTTTTAGAAAAAGTACTATAAGACATGGAAGTGACTGATCAGCGGATTTCTGATTGTGTGTGTGTGTGTGTGTGTGATATGTTCGTTCACACATGCACATATGGTTCATATTACTAGCTTCTACCAAATTGCTTCATTAAAAGTGTCATTAACGTTTTAAAGTTCTTTTTTTTTTAATTCCGTGTATTTACGTACGCATGTAATGTACATATTCCAGGAGGTGTGAAAGAAACACACATAGGGAGAGGGGGGGGGGGGGGGGGGGGGGATAGGAAGATTATGGTTGTGGAGGCAAAGCGAAAAGTACTTATGTAAAAGTTTCTCTTTGCGTGACGTCAAGCGCTCATAAGGAAGGAGAAATGCATGATACAAAGAGCCTTGAAGGTGATGTTCAGGGTGAAGGGAATTAGGGAAATGGCGTGAGAGATGGTACTACGATGGGAGGTTAAGTATTATTTGAAGATGTTTTTTTAAGGCCCTGCCCTTTTGTGTGAGTCAAAGTTGACATTTACACCCACCAATGGGGTTTTTAGTGTATGTATATAATATGGTTCATACTTTTGAAACGTTACCATCAAGTTAAAACGTTCTTTTTTTTCTTCACCTTTAGTGAATAATTTGGACAAGTATCATGTTCTGTGCCTCACTTCTAAAACATATGGCATGTGCTTTCTCTCTCTCGCTTTCTGTTTGCACTTGCAGTGAGAGTTTGCAATGATGCAATGACCAAATGTGAGTAGGTGGCCTCGTTTACATGTTAAAATATGAATGAACTGTACCCACTCTTCAGTTTTTATCCACAACTACTTTTATTTCTTAAAAAGTAACTAAAATTTTGCAAGGATTGGATGCAACAGTGGTCCAAGCAAAAAAGGTGGGGGAACTCCAGTTTTTCAGAGACGCGATTATTTTCCACCAGCTTTGGAAAAAAAAAAAATTGGAGAAACTGAAACTTTGTAAACTTTCCTAAAACTGAGAATAGTAGTATTATTCAAGCCTGTACTTGATGAAAGTTGAGCTAAAACCTGAAATTTGGCACAACAATGAATAAGACGTAGATGTATTGTTATTAGACTAGACCTGCTTCTCTAAAGTGGATTAGACCCTGTCTGTATCTTCAACGTGTTCTCACCGAGACTGAATAGCCGAAATTTTATTGAAATTGTGCTTTTTATGCCTTCATAGTACCTCATTCTTCATCTCCTTCTCATTACATCCTGTGTATAAGGTAGAATGAGGAAGGCCTTAACTGGAAGTACCCTCGTTTTATTTGTTTGGCATGATTGAAAGGATCCAGGGATGAACTTCAGTGATGATGAGGATTTAAGCATATGACCTACCGATTACGAACTGAGTAAATATCCTTCTATTGAGTCATATTGCTGGGATTGAAATACTGTTCATTATTATCGATTATTATAACGATTGATTATCAACTATGAATAATCAGAAGATATTACAATGAAGTATTCAGTTACAGTTTGAAAAATCGTTCAAAAAGGCAGAACTACATACTATAAAAGTACATCGGATTGCTGACAATGTACACTTGGATTAATGAAAACAGCTCATCAAAACTTTAAAGAAAATCACAATCTGGCAACACCATGGTAATACAATAGCTAAGCACAACATCTAAAGACTTTTATTTTAAATCCACATCAAATATAGTCTCGATATTGCCATATCGGTCACTTCGTATGAATCCAAGTATACGTGTCCGTTTGCTTCAACTTCTATTATTATTATTATTATTATTATTATTAGATAACTGGATAAATAGATGTTTGATCTGGAGCCTCTTTTGTCTTATGTCTCAACTTGGCAACTCTGGTAACACCCACGCTTCACACACACACACACACGTAAGATACACTCTTACATAGAGAAGACCACACTGTTTTGCATACCGGAAACAGCTGTCCGGATGGTGCTTTCAAAGGCGTCAGTTCTTCCTATGACTCGACTCTTGCAAACGTTTTCTCTCGTTTTTTTTTGTTCTTCACACATCCATCATATTATTAAGGAAAGCAAACTAAAGTTTTTTATTCATATTTTTTGAAAAAGAACAAAAAAAAATGTCACTAGCAATCGTTATGATATATGGTGAAAGTACTATTAAGTTGGCTGAAATTTTCGTGAAATAATGGACAAGCTTACAAATTATTACATTTCTTAGAAACACTAAAACTGACTGTAGTTTCCTAGTCTTCTTTTGGAAACATATCTGTCTACTTTAAACCATTAAGACATTTAAAATATGCTTATATTGTGCAAATTTTGAGATTTTCTAGCGCTATTACTTCGCAAAACTGCAAAAAATGTGTTGCAGTGTATAAGTACGTGTATATTCTCAGGATATTTGCATCGCTGATGAAACGCTTGTTCAGAAAGAGTCTGCTACTAACACAATTTTGAATAATATAATAATAATAATAATAATAATAATAATAATAATAATAATAATAATAGTAATAACAATAATAATAATAATAATAATAATAATAATAAAATAATGCTTTATTAATCAATATTCTATGGTTTCTGTTTTATGTGTGAACGTTCTATGGTTTCTCTTTACTTATTATCAAATGGATAAGATCATATTTAAAGAACAGGAAATTCAAGCTTAGATATAAAGAAGATCTATTCACCGATATACAACATAAGTTCTGGTATTCCACAGGGATCAAATTTAGGTGATTGTTTTTTTTTTTATAATCTTTATTAATCATCAAATATTTGACTTATCTTATGAAATATTATTATATGCGGGTGACGCCAAGTTGTTTACACAAGTTAGGAATTTTCATGATTATTTAAAATTACAAAACAATCTCAACAGAGAATGAGAATGGTCTAAATAAAAGTAATTGTTTACCATTGAATCTATATAAAATAATAGGAATATCTTTACAAGGAAAACTAATTTTTCCTACTTTCCATACAAGTTACATGATCATCTAATTGATATGAAAGATACTGTTAAAGATCTTGGTATTAACTTAGATAGTAAACTCTATTATACGAAACATATTGAAATAATTATTTATATCCAAAGCTCGTAGATATCTTGATATTATTTAATGATTATACATAAATTTGGGCAATCCTTTAACATGTAAGGTTCTCTTTTGTGTCTTAGTAATATCTCATCTAGAATATGCGCAGATAATATAAAATTATGATAGTACGTATATAATTGAAGCAATACACAACAGCTTTTTAGCTTGACTGAAATGGAAAATTAAATTTAGGATTTATAACGATCATAAGTTGAGAAAATATTTTGATTTGATGAAACTAGCTGACCGACGTACTATTAACAATATATTATTATTTTTTTTATTCTGTTTTACATGGCTCTGTGCCATCGTACAATACTACATAATTAAAGGTTTCAAGATATGGTAAAATAAATTTTAATTTAATCTTATTTAACGCATGCGACATCTCTTCTGATGTATTAAAATGATTAAATACAATTAGACAGCAATTCCAGAGATAATTATGTCATACCCGATGGTAAAAACTGAAACATACTGTGAATTAATTTTAATTAGTGTCGATTCTTGGAAGTATACGGATTAATGCTTACATAAAGAAATGAAAAGTCATTAGTACAAATGCGATAATTAGATTCTGTTTTCGGGTTATTAAAAAAAACACAAAAAATTAAATTCATTGTAACAGCGAATTATTCAGCTAAAAATGTAGGAATTTGATTTTGTTTTTTAAAATGAAAAATTAAACTTTGTTCTTTTCTATATTGACATTAACAATCGTCCTTAAGCCTTGGCAAGCATTATAAAAATCGATTACATAATTATTTCAGTGCATGATGTTCCACATATAAAAAGTACTATACACAGCAAAATATTTAGTGAAACGTAAATTTTTTTCATGTGGTACATTAGAGTCAAATGCTGAAAACAAAGTATTTCAAACGTTTTTCCTAATCACAATAAATTTTCTGTAAAATAATAACGAGCAATACCACGCGTCACAAACTGACACTCAGAATATACTTTTCGACTGTGATTGCGGTATATCTCTGAGTTCAGAAAATGAAAATTAGACATATGATATGCTAGCAAAAATATTGGGGATCACGTTCTCGATTTAATAATCACTATATTAAAAATACTATTTATTATATAATATTAAAGTTGCCGTCACGCACTGACATTTTTACAACCCGCACATACACTTTGTTATACATTTCACCAAACTCTCTGAAAGTATGGGCCCAACAAAATAATCTAATGTACTACTTAATAGGGGAATGTTTGAAGTTTTATTTTCATAAAAACAATACCAGATTGTAAGTAGTAACAGCATGTAGGAAGATAAAAAAAAGAGCCTGACATACTGACATGATCATGCAATCAAGTTTAAATTATAATACTTGCCAGGCCGTAAACAAGACTAGAAAGAAATAGGTCATTTATTTATGTCAGTATAGGTCTATAAAAGAGAAAAAGCTTAATATGTATATATTTTAAATTTTGTATTTCAACATTTTTAGTTGTATAACTCATAAACCTAATTAAAATAAGTAAAATCGTAGTTCTATTTTTTAACCTTTTAAATAATCCAACAACAGAAGATCACCATGCATTTGTACTATACTTATTAGAGTATTTTTAGTAAACGCACGTAGTATGTCCAGGGCTGCAGCTTGTATTTTCGGAAGGGGAGCAATAACCGATTTTGGCGCCCCTTCGAAGGATCCAGAAATGTGCAACGTCCCATCCTTATCTTCATTTGCCGCCTCTAGCCCGGTGCTTCGGGGCGCGATTCTCCCAGACTCCCTGTGGGGGATGTAACCCCTAAATTCTCAAGCTGACCCTCAACTTTAAAATTGTTACGGTCGAAAACGATAGAAGCCGTGCAAAACTGCACTTACGCCATATTTTTTTTTTACTTTACACCCGCAAACTGAAAATCCTGGCGGAATCCCTGAGAGGCGCCTGTGCTCTTTGTTCTCCCGTACTTGCGGCCTTGGATACCTTCCAAGAGCTGATTGCATTTATCTTCAAAATGTTCACAGTATGTTTGACTTTTTACTACTATGCTTCACTTATTCGTAGAAACGCTCTAATGTGGATTTAAAATTTTAAACTTTTGGAACACAAGAATTTTGGCCACGCATTAAATTTTATAGTGATATCCTTATCTAGAATCTGTAATTGAGCCCGTTAGTTTATTTCTATCAGAATGTACAAAAATAAAGCAATACTTACGAGGTAAAATCATCTAATAACTCAGAGATGTCAGAGCGTGACGAAGTGACGTCAATGCGTGATGCTGTGTTTTTCCTCCTATACGTCCTCTGGTAATTTTTCTTTATAGAAATTAAACTAAACATATTTATTTTTAATGTGGTTTTTTGAATTTTCGTGGGGTTCCTACTTTCAGATAGTTTGGGGAAAATGTATGTCAGAGTGTAAGTGCAGGTTACAAAATTCTCAGTGCGTGACGACAACTTTACATAATATATAATATTCTTATTGATTACGTGTTCTTTCGCAAGGGAATTTATTCTTCAATGGCTCCACTATCAAATGATGTACTGAAATCGCCTTTTTTGAAATTATAAGATATATTATAAGGCAATTAAACTCGAAAGGTGTATTCTAAAATGTCAGTGCGTGACGCGTGGAATCGTTCAATATTGATATTTTTCATAATAACTTTAGGATGGTACATAGTACTCTTGTAAACACACTGAATATATATTGATATTTTTATTGTAATCTGATATTTGTGTTCAGTTAACTGTTAAACATACTCAAAATTAATTTTTGTAATTTGTACTGACATTTTACTTGTATTTTTATTGCTTAATTGTATTTTCTGTTTACTTTGTGGTATGTATTTGTTATTGCATTGATTTTTATTCCACGATTGTTTTTCTATGATTCTTGCATATAATTAATAATATTCAGGGTGACATGTTTGGGCATCGTATGCTGTAATGTCTTTTATACTCGAAAATACACAATCAAACAAATAAATTATTGTTATTATTATTCCTTCTAATGGCAGTCTCATAGGAAATATAAAACATAAATTTTCTTTCACTGTTTTGTAACAAATTAATGTTTTGTGCAAAGTTACTTCTTGTGTCTTTCTAATAACGTATTTTGTAGCTCCAGATTTTTTCATTTTCTTCTAAAGCCAGGCACGAGACGAATATGTTACACTCACTGTGAGTTTAATACTAGTCCAATTTTTTCGTGAAATGTTAAATTTAAAAGTTTCTAAATACTACAAAATTCAAGATGGCGTCAGTCCAGAAATGATATTTTTTTAAATAAAAATGTGTCTTTGGTGATATTTCATATCTGATGGGTCAGAAGGTCCTTGAATTCAATATTAAATCAGAAAGCTATATTTCCGAAATCGGTGATGGTAACTCAAAACGACTTCCTTGGGAAAATAATCCGACTACAGTTGAAGTTTATTCTAGTGCATGTTTAGCAACTAGAATTTTTATTCTTTTGTTTTAGTGTTGTGAAAAGTTTTCTCACTTTCTCGTAGAAAAGCTTTTCTGGAAGGTAGAAAATCGGTTTCGAATTTAAAAATCCCTTTCGGTAGGCCTACAGGCTGAGGTAGATTTCGAAGTTTCGCTGGGAGCCAGGGCTCGCCCCCCAACTTCAGTGCTTTTGAGAGGATGCGCCTCTTTATCTTAACCAAAATCTCCCTGCAGCACTACACCACACCGGAGTACATCTTCCCCCCCCCCCCCCACCGGTTGGCTGCGACCCCAAAGGGAAGATTTGCCCCATTTATTGTAACCTACTCTTGGTCATACAACTTCATTGAAAATTTCGTTTCTCTACCTTCAATGATTTGGAAATTGGGTTTTTGGGGCGGCCATTTTGGATCCAAGTTGACGACTTTTTGAAAGTTTTCTTATTTTGTCGTGACCTACTTGTGATAGTACAACTTCAAGTAAAATTTCATTTATCCAGCTCAAACGGTGTGCAAAATGGGATTTTGGGCGGTCATTTTGGATCCAAGATGGCGACTTTTCCCAAATGTGATATTTCCCTAAGCTACTCGTCATAATGCACCTTTATGCCAAATTTCGTATCTCTAGCTCAAACGGTGTGGAAAATGGATTTTTAAGTCCGCCATTTTGGATCCAAGATGGCGTCTTTGAACTCAGTAGGTAACATTTTCATAATCAAAAAGTGATGTTGTTCCTTTATGCCAAATTTGATTTCAATAGCCCCAACGGTTTAGGCTGTGTATTCTATACAACAATGGGTTCGGCGGCCATTTTGGATCCAAGATGGTGACCAATTTTGCTCATTAACGAACTTAACCGAGCTATTAAGCCTAGAAACAACATATAAAAATTTGGTTCAAATATCTTCAAAATTATGGCCGCTAGCGTGTTAATATATAAATATATATACTGTATATAAATAAATCACAGTCATATTCAATCCACTAGTGGATGAGGCCTCTCCCCGAAGGGAGGAGTTGGTCTACTGCTCCCACGCTGACCAGACGGGTTGGGAGAGGAGAGCCGAAGCTCTCACTGTGATCTGTCTTTTATTCACAGCAGCTCCCCAATTGTCCTCACGATGCTGGGTCAACACCGAAATATTTGAGCCCCCATCGGGAATCGAACCCGGGACCGCTCGCATTGAAGTCGAGCGCGCTACCGACTAGGCTACGCAGGAGCTCATATACTGTGTGTATATATATATATATATATAAATATACACTTTCATATCGTACCGATCTCAATAGGTTTCTTCGAAATCTACCTAAAAAGCACACAAACACTGTTGAGCCCATTTAAATGTAAAGCAATTTCAAAATGGGCTTGATCACAAAGCACAAACGTATTGCCACAAACGGATATATTTTCTTTCTGAGTTCACGTTTTAAGAAACCGTTCTCTTCCATAGGCTGTTTTGAAAACATTCATCTGGTTTTCTTTTCATATTTTCAAATGAAAGCCTTCTAATAAACACGAAGAACAGGAAAACAATGTGCTTTGTCTATTATTGGCGAATGCAGATAAGAGTGCCATCAGTTAGTTCTTTGAAGGGCCTTTCTAACAAGCTATCATGCATGAAGATAGCATGCATAGTCCGTCCGTTACAAGTAAATCTTTATTTCATGGTCAAATATACGCAATGCTAATTCTGAAATTTTAAAACGTTTTCCTGTAAAATCAATAAAATGAACAAAGCACGTGTATTTTTTTCCTCTGGTCTTTATATCCTTTCAAATTCAAAATTATGCAGAATATATTTGGTACACTCACAGAAAACCTTAGAAATTAAAAAAAAAATCTCAGAAACTTGATATCATCTCCTGATATCATGTCGTTGTTTTATTTGGTGGAAAAAATTTCCTCTTGCAGTAAACTTGTGATTCATGTAAAGAGAATCTAAAGTCCTGCCACAAAATAAAAGAATGTTCATCACATTACGCTTGATCAGAAAGTACGCGTGTTCCAAATGTATTTTATCAAGTGAGTCAAAAATAACTTTTGTTTCTCTTTGACATGGGTTGTTTTCGGTGACTCATTTTTCATCATACACTGAATCAGAACTTTCGTCCCACGTTTGGTTATTTACAGAGAAAGTTGAAATACCAAGTAGCTCTACGATGGGTCAAAGCTAGAAGGTTTTATACTACTATATACTACTATAAAAATCGGGAAATTTTGTTGCATTTTTTTTTAACTTTAAAAAATCCATTAATTTTTACGTTTTTTTTTTGTTTTTTTTTTTACAGAAAGCGGGAACATTTTCAGTATTTTGAGGGAAATATTGCGACGGGAAGCTGACAACGTCTTTGATTCAAGGCAGATGACCCCTGGCAGGGCTGGAATGGTAAGATTTTTGGGGGGTACACGCTGCTCAATAAAAATCCGGATTTGGGAACACGTTCCTTTATATTTATGCACTGAGGTGGGTACACGCTGTGATTTATACTATTAGGTGGGTACACGGCGTGTACCCGCGTATACCCTCCATTCCACCCCTGACCCCTGGTCAGAGCAACAACTCTGCATTGCCGTTTATTTTATTTTGTTAATTCAAGTAGTTCTCGAATTAGCATCATAATGTTGGGTTAATATCTTCTACACCAGCGTTCCGCAAACTATGTTCCGCGGACCACAGGTGGCCCTAGAGGCCTGCCCTTAGACAGGCGCAGGGTAGCGCGTTGCAAGACTTTTCTACACATTCTGTGGAATAGTCTTGGCGCGTTGAACCTACCAACCAATAAAACTGGTCAGCATTTGAAAATAGTTTGCAAAACGCTATTCTACACTACGAGTGGAATATCTTCTTCGGAAGAATCTGCCGGGAGTCTGGGGCTGCAGGGAGAAATATTGGGTTACATGCGTTAGACCAACACGGCGTTGGACCAACACGGCATTTGATCAACACGGCGTTGGACCAACACGGCGTTGAACCAACACGGCGTTTGACCAACACGGCGTTGAACCAAACCAACAATAAAACTGACAACGCCCCAGATATATAAAACCTAAAAAGATAATAAAAAATATGATCTTAAATTATTTTTGGGGGCACCTGCGTAGAACCAACACTGCGTTGGACCAACACCGGTATGAAACCAACACTTCGAAGTACCGGCGTTGGAACAACACGGCGTTCGACCAACACAGATTTTTGCCCTGGGGTGTTGGTCGTACGCCGGTTCTTGATGCTTGAGAGGCTGTTGGTAGTACGAAGTGTTGGTCCAACGCCTCATCCCCGAAATATTGGGGCGTCTGTCTCTTTCTCTTTTGTCTATAAAGAAGGATACTGCTGGAGCAACGTCATAATATGGGTTCAGTGATAAAACGACGTATCGGCGTTGCATACAAATTATGTTTCCTGTCTTCGGCAGAGGTGTTGATTATAGCTGATAAGTTGGATCTTCAGATTCTGTGAGTTTATTTTTTTTTTTTTATTTTTTTTTTTTTGCTTTTGAAAACAGAAAGAAATCACTTCGATAAAATGTTAAATACAGCCTACAGGTGTGTTTATTAATATAGTGGAACTTTAGAAAGCACTGGCCCACAGGATAACTTAATCTTTTTGGTTACTGGCCCTCGAAAAGTTTTACTGGTCGTCGGCCAGTGGATCACCAATAAGTTTGAGCCCTGGTTGTGCGATTTCCGAACTCTCATATAGTCATCAATATCGCTGACAAATAGGAAAACGAACTATATATCGAAAATCGTAAAAAATCCAATATCGTACATATTGAAAAATCAAAGCAAATCTAATACCGTTCACATAAAGAAATCGTACAAATCAAATATCTATCAAATAAAAAAAAAAAAAACACTCGATATCAATATTCGTTATATAAATTTTCGATTTTTCTTGATATTGGAATTTCGATTTTTCAAAATATTGATCGATTGATCTAGCGTATAATTGCCCAGCCCCACAAAAAATGTAAGCGTTGACCACTCGGCTCCGATATGTAATAAAGCCTTAGAAAAGTTCCTGTTTTTGAAACCTTAACTATAATCTCATGAATCTTCTGAGGATTAGATCTGAATCCTATCTCTTGCATTCATGGTAAGCTAAGGGAGAGAATATGGGAGGAAAGTCATCCAGGACCTATTTTGAAGGTACAATCCCGATATTTGCCTGGTTTAAGCGTGGAAAATCCCGAAAGAAACACCGCAGTCAGGACAGACGGTCGCTGGGATCGATTCCAGAACCTTACGAATTTTAAGTGAAGCAACTGAGTTACGGCCGCTCAATTTCTTTAGATTAAAGTTGCAATACAAAACGTGATGTAGTACAATATTTCAAAGTATCGATTTAATACGTTTAAGCAAAAAAAAAAATAGATTAAAAAAAACAAAATACGAGATTTCTGCTCATTTTTTTTTTGTGTTTGTTTCATTTCTCGCTGCATCTCAAATCAAAGAAGTAAAGCATTCCAATTCCTCCCTCTCTGTCACTTTTTACCCCGTCTCTTTCATATCCTCTCAAACTCTACCAATTTGAATGATATCGTATACAAGTGTTATTGAATTACTCGTATATTACATAACAATACACACACACATGAGAAAAATTACAGAACACTTTTTTTTTCTCAACAATTTTCACTTATTTGAGTACATCGTCAATGCGATTACACGAGAGAAGAGAGGGGAAAAAGCAATGAAACGATATACATTTTTTAAAAAAAGAATATATATATATATATTTAGGTTTGTGATGCCGTGAGAACAAACTGACTCTCTCTGTGCCGTTACAAAGGCATCAGAAATTCTATGCTGTTGGGGAGAAAGGAACGGAACACATCTTTAAAGAGGATGACTCCGAAAAGAAACTCTCTTTAAAAACTGAGAGACTGAAATAAAGCTGAAATCGCTTACAGATGCATTCGTTTCTTTAGAAGCAAATGAATTGTGAATGTTTAAGATAGTTGATCAAGGTTTATAAAGCGTATTCTCATATTTATCATTACAATGTTTATACGAATTTCTAACACTAGGTGGCAGCAAGTTCCTCCCATCTCTCTAGTGTATTTTTTATTCTACTTCCAAGAAGTTCCAATGCTATATCTCCAATTTGAGCCCCTAAAATTCCAGTTTTTAGGAAATAAATTTTGTAACTATTTAAATGATTTTGTCTGTTCCAATATTTTGATTTCCTACCTCGCTCACAGCTGAAATAGCGTTATTGTTAAATACCAAATCCGGTCGGATTGCTCTTAGTCCACAAGAAGAAAATTTGGTTTTGGAAAACAATCTAATTATAAGGCAACCAACAAAGTTCTGTTGGATTTTTACCCTACAAAGAGAAACGCGGTAACATGAAGTAAGACACACTTCTAGAATCTAAATTAGTCCCGTTCAGCATCAGTGGCCTGTCTTCAATGCTCAAACAGACCACGGATCCCACAGTGGTAGAGCTCAGCTAAACATGCACCAAAGAAGTTGTCCATTGCGTATCTCGTCGAGAGTGCTGAACCTGTGTTCTAAGGAGTAGGACTAATAGTAATCCGAAGGTGCAATGTCAGGTGAATGTGAGGAATGCATTAGTGTTTCCCAACCAAGTTGGATAATGCTGTCAAGGCTGATCTTCGCGTTATCCTGTAACAGAACGACACCTTTGCAATACACAAGGTTTTCCGTTGTTAATGCACATGTTCCTATTGCTGCGAGTATAGGGTTAGTTGCATTGATTGTCTGTCCAGGTGTCAGCAGTTCGCGACGCACGGTACTCCGAACAGTCCACAAATATAGAGCATGATCTTCTTTTGATGCAGTTTTAGTTGTTTGGGAGGGGGCTCATTTGATACAACGAATGATGACGACGCATGGAGTATCGTAAAATCCTGCTTCTCGTCGCAGGTCAGCACTCTGTCTAGAAACCCTGACGAGACAGCAAAGGAGCATAGCCATTTAAAAAAGATATTGTAATGTTAATGATATTATCGTAAACTTAACAATAAAATGTGGTTATTCTGGAACCAATACTTTTTATGGTTGTATTTACAAAACATGTATTGTTAACAGTTTTCTTTTGTTAATTCAATACTTATTGTTTGTTCTCAACTGCTTACCATACGCTAACTAATAATACTTATTGAGTTATTGTTAATCAATCGTCAGTATTGTTGAATTTACAATTAATCAAACCGAAATGTAGTAGCTTCAGCTATTTGTGCTGTTCGATGTACAATAGTGTGTGGGCAAGTAATTGTAGTAATAATATTTTCGAATGATAATAGTATATCTGGAACAAAAATGGTACAGGTGCTCCAATTTTGAATTCGTGTACATAAGAACTTTCAACTCCTAAATAAGTAAAACGCTGTGACATACGAATCTTTTTCGTTAGCCACCAATGTGACTAGCATCCGTTGAGAGAGTTACGCCCTCTACTCAGGTGTGGGAGGTATGGAGAGATGTGGAGTTTAAGGAAAGAAGTATATGGGATTTAAAATATTTTCTTATCCTTTATTTACCACGATTTATATAAATCTTGGTCTTTATAAACTTAGGCTTATATTAGTGGTGGAAAGGATCAGATGATGATGGGGTTGAAAATGAGGATGAAGTGCTCATAGACGTCACAACACCATACATATTTAGAGAGATGATTGATCTTCTTGCCTAGGGGCTACTCTAGGCTTGATGTAAGACAGATGGGCCCTTCTCGTAACGGAGATGAATAGAGTGTAAGAAGTGTGGGTGAGGAATGAATTATTAACATGTATGATGATGAGTGTAGCATGGGTGTCACTCACGACTAACTAAATATTTGCTATAGAAAAGAAGACATATGGACCCGAATAGGTAGCTTTAAAATTATCTTTGAAGAGTTCAGTGCCTGCATGTTGTATTTTGGTGAGGATAATCTCCCTGGCAAACGGATACAGATTTGGAAAGGTGAATGTGAAAAAGGTAAGGAGTTGTTCAACTATGACAGCTGGTAATACTGCATGGGTTGCAGATTGGTGTGTTGGTTCTGGAATTCTGAGAGGTACAGTAAATCCAGGTGTTTCTGGATTCGGTTGAGGTCAGTTTTTGCACTTATATGAAAAGGTTGGATGAGGTTCTCCACATTGACTGCATTTGGGTGGTTTTGGATGTTGGTGTATTCTTTGGTGTTGTGTTGTCCGGTGCAGTAACCACACTTCAGCTGATACGGGTAGTTTTTTGTTATGTGATCGTTGTAAGTTTGCAGCGCTCGCATCTCAAATATATCGGTGGTGAAGTTACGGTATGATTCAACCCTGTATCGCCTTTCATAGATGTATGCTCCATGTTTGAGAAGTTCATTGATGGTCTGTTCGTCTGACGTCAGTACTGGGATCATGTAGCTGGAGGTGCTTTCCTTGGTTGTGATACGAAGACATTTATTGATGATATGGCCCTCGGTTCGTAGCTCAGTTTCTGCTTCATCATCAGTGATTTGTGGATTTATACCACGTATGACAACTGATAGCAAAGGAGGCAGGCGTGGAGGTGGTGCTTGAGCTACTGGTGGTAATGAATACTTTCCAAGTTTAGACATGACTGGTGGTATCAGAAGCGTGCACAATGATGATAATTAGATTAAAATGATCAGTCTCTGTACAATGACTGTCGTGAGGTAGATCCCCGTTTGGAGGAACTCAGGAGGCGTCACTCACCCTGACAGGTGCAGTGCAGTCGAAGTGAGAGCTTTTGGCGAGATACGTCTGGCTCTCCCCAAAACGCAGCTGGAGCCCTGAGATAACACTGGATGTGGATATAGGAAGATTTGCTGAAAGATCTGGCTACACTACTTAAGATTAGCTTGTATTTCATGTACCAGGTGAGAATGCCTAAGGAACGATTACCTCTTACTCTTAACACGTAGTTTCATAATAACAAGCGCAAGAATACAATTTCATAAAATTATAGAATTCATTACAAAATCCTTTAATCAACTTCTTCAAACGTACCTCAGCGTATAACAAGAATAATGATACGTTTAATACAGTAAAATATAATCCCGATGTTTCAAAAGAATAAACCTTTAATGTCAAACGTTTAAGAAACTAAGTACTGCCATCTGCTGAGCACAATAAATACAAAAACATAAAAAGGAAAAATAAACTGAATGCAATACAAACATACATAAATATCTTACATTCAAATATTAATGTTACTATATTGATCATCAGCATCAAAATCATCATCAAGAAAACATTACAAATGTCACTGTTGGTGTGTTTACAGAAATTTTACATTTGTCTATGTTGTTTTTAGATACATATGTCAGGCCAATTTCCTATATGTCAATACCGTAAGGATACGTATAGTAAACGTGTACGCATGCGAAGGAATTATTCATTGAATATGGTTCAATTAACAACAAGTTATAGTAATTAATGCCTGAAGGAGACAATGGTTAAAAATATTCGAAATTTAACAATACTCAATTAACAATGCTTAATCAACATTTTCCGGGTCGGAGTTACTGGTCTCCCACCAGCGCCTCCCCAGGTGGCGGATAGGGGAATGCCGATCAGATATGGTGGGTACCGGAAATATTGCGGGGCGGAACAAAACCAGTACTGCTGCCTTGCAGTTAGTAGAGGGATCTACAAAAGCTAGGGGAAGATAACCCCGAACAAAAATATCATGGCGAGGGGAAGCAGCATCACCATTACTACTCTGAGGCTAAAGATGAATGACGTCGGCAAGACTCAGAGATGACAGGGGGCGACATCTTGGATATCTGCCATTACTGCGAGGCTGTAGAGCTGACAATTGTACACAGCTAAATCATCTCAAGAAATAGTGACAAATGGTTCATGGATTCTCCTGGGGTAAAATATGCCGGAGGTAAACTAATCCCTCATTCGGATCTCCGGGCGGGGACTGCTTCATGGGATTCCAAGAACAAGATTAAGAAATACATTAGAATAGGAACGTGCGACGTACGATCGTTATACAAAATAGGTGCTCCTCAGGTGGTGGTACACGAGACCAAGAAGTACGAGCTGGACATATTAGCGATAGAAGAAGTTCGGTGGGAGGGCCAAGATAGCATCCGACAGGGCAAGTACACTTTCTACTACGGGGGAACACAGTCTCACGATTTCGGAACAGGATTCCCCATTAAGAACAGTATCCTTCAGGCGGTTCAGAATATAGAGTTCGTAAACGAAAGACTATCGTACGTTACGATACGTACCCGATGGTGCAACACGGTTTTAATAAATGTCTCCGACCGAGGTGGCTGATGATAACGACAAAGATACATTTTACGACGAGCTAGAAAGGTTGTTTGACCGATTACCGAAATATAATACGAAAATTGTGTTGGACGATTTCAACGCTAAAGAAGGGAGGGTGGAAAAATATAGACCTACTATAGGCAAATACACATTCACGAAAAGACCAACAACAATGGAGAAAGACTGGTAACTTTCGCGATTTCGAAAAACCTACTAGAAAAGAGTGCGTACTTTCAACACAAAGATATACACAAGTACAGAGGGATATCTCCGGATGGAAAAACTTTCAACCAGATTGATCACGTATTAGTAGACAGACGAAGACACACCAACATAATGGATGTTACGTCGTATAGATGGACACCGACCATCAGTTAATGATCACAAAAGTGAGGGAAAAGTTATGCATCGCGAACAGAGAAGGCAAAGGATCAAAACAACCGAAATTCGAAGTTAAACGATTAGATAATCCGAGCGCAAGAGCAGATTACCAATTGGAAATCTCAAATAGGTTCGAAATCTTAACCGACTCGGTTAGTGATAAAGATGATAATAGTGAAATTGATGTAAGTAAGATGTGGGAGGCAATTCGTGATACAGTGACGAGCGCAGCGAAGACACGTTTAGTTGAGAAGAAACAACAGAAAAACAAACCTTGGTTTGATGATGAATGTCTTAAGCTTCTTGAGGAACGGAAACAAGCAAGGCAACGATGGCTAAGTAGTAAAAGCGAAGCAAATACCAACCACTACATCCACGCGAAACGCAATGCCACACGGGGGTTCAGAAACAAAAAGCGAGAATATCTGACGCATTAGATTCAGGATATAAAGGAAAACGGCAAGACAAATAACATACCAGATACGTACAAAGGGGTAATATCGTTAATGAGAAAATACCAGCCTAGATTAGGGATGCTTAGAAATGAACACGGATCCGACTAAAATTATCGATGTGTGGAAAAAATATTTCGACAAACTTCTAAATGTACACAACGGAGAAAAAACAGATTAATTTAAAATCTATACAGCAGAACCGTGGTTACCCGAATCTAGAGAGATCGAGGTCGAAATATCGGTAAAGGAATTGAAAAATTTCAAATCACCGAGAATAAATAATATTCCAGCCAAATTAAAGCGGGAGGTAATTAAACAACTACATAAATTATAAACGCTATATGGACAGAGGGCGAGCTTCCAAATGAATGGAGAATTTCAATAATAGTTTCTATTTATAAAAAAAAGGTGATAAATCGAACTGTAATAATTACCGCGAAATTTAATTACTCCCAACATGTTACAAAGTACTGAGTAATATACTGCTAACTTGCCTAGGCGTATACGTAGATGAAATAATTGGAGATCACCAATGTGGATTTAGAAGAAATAGATCCACGTTGGACCAGATTCTCGCATTGCGACAAATCTTAGAGAAGAAGTGGGAATACAATGGGACTGTTCACCAGTTATTCATTGATTTTAAGAAAGCCTATGACTCTATCAAAAGGGAAAACTTTACAATATTCTGGTACAATTTGGAATTCCGAAAAAACTTATTAAAGTAGTGAGGATCTGTCTCAGCGACCCCATAAGCAGAGTACGGATAGGTAATAATAATATGTCAGAAGTTTCGAGATTCGCAACGGGTTGAAACAAGGTCATGCCTTGTCACCATCACCGTTTAACTTGCATTAGAATATGCGATTCGGAAAATAAAAGAAGACAAAAAGGGACTAACACTGAATGGCTTGAATCAACTGTTCGTATACGCGGATGATGTAGATTTAATTGGGGACGATATAGATGCACTACAAAGTAACACCGATGTCTTAGCAGACGCGTACGATGAGATAGATCTACAGGTAAGCATAGAGATAACAAAATACATGGTAACAATCCGAAACATTGCGTATGAAAAAAAATAGATACTCACTTAAAAATGAGAACATAGAAAAAGTAAACAAATTTAAATATTTTGGAGCAAATAAACAAACAAAAACGAGGTTACGGTAGAAATAAAAAGTCATATAAGAGGATAATATTAGAATAGATCTCGGAGAATTAAATGTTTGTGATGAAAAGTGGCTTGATCTTGCTCAGGATAGAATCTTGTGGAGAACGTTTGTTACTGCGGCGATGAACTTGCGAGTTCTATAAGCTATAGAGTAAGTAAATAAAAGTAAGTAATCAACATTTTTTTGACATTCCTGAAACTTCACATATCGTAAAGATGACCACATTTCTTGAATTCTTGTAAAAACGATTAACAATATCGATATTGTCCCTGGTACCCCAGCACTTTTTAGAGTGCACTATAAAAAGATATTGTAATATTAACGATATTTTCGTAAACTTAACGATTACAAAACATGTATTGTTAAACGTTTTTGTTAATTTAATAATACTCATTGGTTGTTCTCCACGGCTTACCATACGCTAACTAACAATACTTTATCGTTAATCAATCGTCAGTATTGTTGAATTTACAATTAATCAACTTGAAATGTAGTAGCTTCATCTATTGGTATCGTTCGTTATACAACAGTGTGATGTTAAGTGGATGATATCAACAAAAAAATTCCCGCTGGGCATATTCCGCCTCCATAGCGTACCCAGTGGACAAGTTTGAAATAGGATTTTCAGCTTCTAAAGTGGTTTACGCATATATTATTTTTACAAATTTATAGTTTTCCACTCAGAGGGTTACGCCCTCTTTATAGGGAAGGGAAGTTAAATTATGGGAAGAATGAAAGTATAGGAGTAGGGCAAAAGGAGTATTCAGGATATTATTATCTTTATTACAATGAACAAGTTTTAGGAATATCATGATTTTACATCGTGATCATATTTGCGGTGGACAGGTAAATGAAATTGAGGTGATAGCACGCCACACCTTAGATTAGTAGAGACAAATGCAGGTTATCTTCTATCCCCGGGGCGATTCGGGGCGCTGATGGAGACATTTGGTGCTCTGATAGTAACAGAAGGACTATTGTACATGTGATGGAATTATGAAGTTTGGTGGTTGTGGAGCAGAGAAGGTTGTGAGGTATGATAGATCTGGATGGTTGTTGGGTAAGACTGATAGATATATGCTGTTCAGGAGTGATAATGGGCTGGTAATGATAGGTGGGCGTTGAGTATTGTATGTGGCATCAATGTGCATGGTGTCAGTAGAGGGTGTAAAGTTTCATAGCGAGTAGTGATGAAGCGTTGCCTTAATGTTTCAAGATGGGGCAAGATATGAGGCATAGTGACGCGTTAGTATAGCTCTGCAGTGGGACTAGGTAACTGTATTCTGTAAGTTAGGCGAAAGGCATGTCGTTCAAATATTTTTAGTTCATCATAACATTTCTTCAGTGTTGTTAACCAAGCTACATGACCATATGTCAGGACAGGACGTAAGAAGATTTCATGATGACATTTGGTGTGAGGCTCCGTGTTGTACCGGTAAGGCGTTTTATTAGACTGAGTCAATTATATGCTTTGATCGTAAGATATTTCAAGTGGGAATTCCAGATAAGATAATGTCGTATGTAAGTTCTAGATATTTGACGGTAGTAGTAAGTTTGATTCTAGTATGCTGTAATTGCAAAGCGAGAAGACCAAGGTTTGGTTGAACTCTGGGTCTTTTCATTTTAGGTGGAAGATAGACAATGTGTTTTTTCAGCGTTTATTAATAATTTCCAAGAGTTACACCACTGATTGTAGTTTGCATGGTTCTGTTTATTTGGTGATTGGTTTTGGAGGTGGCAAGAAACGCTGTATCATCTGCATATTGGTAACACTGTATGTTTGCAGGCAGTGTGGATAGATCAGAACAGAACATGATGTAGAGCAGCGGTGAGAGGTGAGCGTTGCGTTACTCCGGTATGTAAGAAGATTTAAATGAACTGGCGTTGTTGATGGTTATGTAAGCAATGTGATTTGTGAGGAACTTGTAAATATAACGGATGTATGCGATGGGTAGACGAAATTGTAGAAGTTTCCAGATGAGTCCCTGGTGCCATACTTTGTCACAAGTTTTCTCTAGCTCTAGGTCGAACAGAATGGTTTGCAGGTGTTGTAGTGGGTAATGATGTGATTGGAAAGACGGAGTACTTGGTCCTGGATACTCTATCCTGGTCTGAATCCTGCTTGATGATTTAGAAGCAAATGATGATCCTGGAGATGAATGTGGAGACAGACGTCTGACCAGTATGCGTTCTAGTATTTTGCCAAGTTAACTGACTTAACTGAATGGGACAGCAGGATGAAAAGAAGTCGTTAGGTTTATTAGGTTTAAGGAACATAAGTGTTTTTGATGTTTTTCAATTCGCTGGTACATATCCTGTGCGCAGTACGAAATTGTAGATAGCACCGAGCAGATGGGAGTAAGCAGTATGGTCCTTCCTTTATGTGACGGTATGTAATACTGTTTTGTTTATCATGTTTTATAATAGGAGTCTTACGAGAATTAGTTTCCTTCTGATAAATTTAATTTAACATGTTATATTGTTGTTAAAAATATGACTAAAAATCATATGAGGAGTCAAGTTATCAATGCCAAACTATTTCCTGTTGTCTTTCAACAATAATATAAATGCGTTGGAGATTGATTCGAGGGCAGGTAAATACAGAAATGTATTCTGCGAATTTTCATCCAAATGCTTTATTCCTGCTGATAGTATTTAACTTGTGTTTACGCTCTCCCGTTTATATCAGCCTCTACTAGATTGATCCCGTAAAGACTGTACGTATACGTCACGAAGTCAAACTGTCTAAATTCAAATATAGGTCTTTTGTTTCACCATTTACTTTTTTTAGAAGTAAAGGTGAAAAGATTAAAAAAAATATGGGTTAATGAGTTGGAGCCTGGCACACACATTTTTCTATTTTGTAAAAATATCTTAAATTATTTTTCAAATAATATATATTTTTTTTTAAAATAATAAATTTTCCAAGTAATATTTCTACTTCTATCTATGAGTTTCTTCTATTACCATTTATTATAATTGGATTTAATCTATATGTCCTATAATTAGCATTACGTACTTTGAATTGGCAATGAATTTGAATTTCATTTAAGGCCTTTAGGCACCTAAGACACAGGCCGGGATAGGGAAGAGGGGAGGATTCGAGAAGGTGTCGGTCAGGGTCTATGTTGAAGGTGCAATCCCGACATTTGCTTGTGTGACTGAGAAAAAACCTTGGAAAAATCTCAGTAAGGATCGCCTCTGAGATCGAACCCAGGACCTCCCGAATGCTACACCAACGCTCTACCACCGAGAATTGACAATGAAGAATGAGCGGGGGTATATTTTGACACTCAGTATATTATATTCGTATATTCACATCTACAGTGTATGATTTGTGTGAATGTGTGAATTGATTTATGTTGTTTAAGCATAACACACCCGGGATAGGGTGGGGTAAAAGGATCCTGAAAGGATTTGTTTAAAATTATTTTAAGGCCTTTAGACATATGAGGATCAAGCCTGGATTCTGTTGGGAGAGTGTCTTGGAAGATAGACGGCTAGGACCTATTTATAGGCACCATCACAGCATTTGCCTGATATGGCTGAGGAAAAAATCTTGGGAAACCTCAGTTAGAATGATCGACCGTTGGAATCGATCCTAGGACTTTCCGAATACTAAACCAACGCTCAAGAACTTTTTTGAAACTTTGTTCACCCTAAGCGGGCTTTACTTGTTCAATTTGATATACCTTTTTAACCTGTATAGATTGATATTCGTAGAATTAACTAAAATCACACACACAAACATTCATTTCCTAGGCGTACCACTAACTAGTCGCCCTTCCGAGATGATAATCAAGCACAAGCACAATTTTGTGCGGAATCGATGGCCCACTAACCAAAAAGGCATCATAGAAATTTTTACACCCCGCATTCAAAAGTTGAGGATGAAAATAGTAAAAAGGTTGGAAGTCATAGTGACCGGCTCCGACGCCATCCACTGTAAATACAACGACCAAACAACTATTTGCCAGGTTCTAGCTTGATGCAGTGGTTAAATAAAACATTCGGGTTCGAATCCTAGCGAGGACAAGTTTTTTCTACTCTTTTCTTTCAAAAATGTAATTTTATATGTTCATATTTATTATTAATAATTGCTTTAGCATACAAATAGAGCCTACTGAAAGCTAGGATATATATAAATAAACCAGGTCTGGCCCACAATGTGTGCAAGGGATCACGGTGCATCCGAGGGGAGCTGGGCGGCGTGAGCCTCGAGAGGGGGGAACAGCTACCGGTTAGCGGTGGGTATACGCAATGTAGCACTTTTGTATTATTTTTTTAAAATTCAATTATCAAATTTTCTAACCTATTTCAATTTTGCGCCAACATAACTGAAACAATTATTATCTTGTAGAACTTGAATAGAATCTTCAATTTAAAAAACAGAAAGTCATCGCAGGTGCGAATCCGACCGAGATATCGCTAAACTACTACTAAAAAAAAAAAGCACTCTTTAATTTATTTTGAGGTCAGGTTAGCATTTTTTGAGCTGAAATTTGGTGGAGAGACATCACTTTTGCTGAATATGGTAGTCTTTTTTATCACGATTTCTTCCAAGGCATTTTTCACCATCTTACCGTGCTAGTCTCTTTCGGCGAGCACTTTGGTTTAAACAATTTATAGAACGAAGTTGGTTCTTTCCAAAGATCAGCCATTCAAACTTCAAACTTAGTCATTCATCATTTGTTGGCAAGATGGCGTAGGGAAAAAGTGCTGGACTTTCCAGTATTAAAGCAAGCCAAAATAGGTTCAAACCCTGTTGAATTAAAGCCAAGGTCTTTTTACAAAGCGATCGTGAAGAATCTAATCATAACTTCTCATACAAAACGGAGAATCCTTCAGAATGTGGAATCAAACACCTGAGTCACCTTAGAGAAGTTGATGATTTACAAATGTTGGTTAGGAATTGCAAAATAAAATCTATGGGAGTTACAAAGACAATTAAGAACACGTCATTGATCTGAAGTATCCACTTTTCATGTTATTATTCTTAGAAAGAAACACTATATCATTTGTTAAGCAGCATTACGCAGTAACCCTGTAGACTAACAGCTAACGACTCAGACTTTCAACAGGGAGACCTGAATTTGATTCCAGACCAGGTAATGACTTTTTCGCATAAAAGAATGACTGGAAACATAAATTAATCTCCGGCTCGAGATCTTACGAGGCATCAATGGGGAAAATCAGAGTAAAGAGTGTGTGTATTCTTTAGCATGATGATCATGTAGTTCTCATATTTTGCATTGGTCTTTCTCTTTCCCTGCCTTTCCTGACGTTTCCTTCTCATGTCTTTGCTTCTTTCTCTCTTCATCTTTATTTTTCTATTACTTATTAATTCAAGCTTGAAAGTGAATATTGTTATTAATATGGTTAAAAATATTAAAAATTTAACAATATTCTATTAACAATACTTACATGTGACAATATATTTCGTTATAGCAACAATATTGCTTGTAAAAATGATTGATAATATCAGTACCGGTACTGTCTCTGGTACCAAAACTTTTTTTTTTCTAGTGCGAGTATACCGCAATCGTTTAACTAGTGCTTACGTACATAGATTCTGGGAAAAGATATCGATTTTGGTCTCACGATTACGATCCAAGTCGCTCTACTCCTTCCATTTGAAACTATAAATTTATATTAACAACAAATTATGTAGAAGTTATCGGTATTTTTTATTTTTTAAGATTTCAATTTCGTTAACAAAATTAATTAAACTTTTTCGGAAATTATTATGTTATTGTTTTGAGGTATTTTCTTACCCGTAAACTCAGCAGAATTTTTATTTTGTTACAATGTATACATATTTAGTGCATTCAATTGTAATGAGAGAGATTCTGTAGTTATCACAAAATATCATAAAACATTTTGCCTATTTTTCATTATCTTATCTAAAGAAATGACTTTGCATCGAAAGTTATCAATTACTGTGCATGTAACGACCTCTAGAAATAAAATTTTAATTAATAAAGTGTTTATGCAAATTTGACAACGCTGGGTTGAAGAAGATAATCATTAGAAATCTCTCTCATAGTCATAAATTTGATAATTAAATATTTTTGTTATTTATCTGAGGATTCTTAAGGTGGGTCATCAAATATACTATAAATTTGGTCAATCAGTTATCGCTAAGACTAAGTGTTAGTAACCTGTTTCATCAATAATGAACCAAATTCTTATTATATTGATACTGTATTCAAAGTAATCTTTACAATTTAAATTTATAGCAGAATGATGTGTGTAAATTCTTTACAATAGGCAGTGGTGGGTGATTTTCAGCCGGTTGTTAACATTTTGGGTGGTTCACCGAACCGGTTGTTAAATCAATCGTATAAACGATTTGATTTTTTGTACAAATAAAGAACGAAAAATAACTGATTTTATTCAGTTACTTCCAGTTGTGAACTGAACTAACAGACTCATAGAGTCGCATGAATTTGAACTATTTGGAAAGCTTCTCTGGTTCTATAAAATTTGCATTTTACATATAGGATTCAAATAGGAATGTTGTCTAGATTTAGAGAAAGTAAATTTTTTGTCAGATCTAATCTTGATGACTGATATTTTGGAGGAGATGTCATTGGTCTCATTGTCTCTTAAAAAGTGATATGCTAGCATTAGCTGAACGACTAAATAGTATATCTGGAATGACTTCCCGCTTAATGAGTGAAACTGAAGGCAAAGTATAAAGTTGTGATTGAGAAAGCTAATTTCTAGCACCTTTAAGATATTCTGCTCTGAAGGAATAAAAAGTTCGAGATTGTAAATAGATTAGATAGCCCAGGTTGTCATTGGCAAACTCGCAAAGTAGACTTCAAACTAGAAATCATACTAAATCTACCACCTGGCCTTCTGACACACGATCAAAAAGGCCATTAGATGTGAAATTATAACTCTTGTTTTCAATATTATATAGTGCATGTAGGTGTACAGAATTTGACCATTTATATAGTGACAGAAACGTGTCTTTAGTTTTCCAGATTCATGTTTTAAAATCTAGTATTAAAGGCATACGATTTTATTTATTTATTTCATGGACACAACAGGCCTTAATGCCTATTTATAGTGTCTACAATAATTGTTACATTTAATTACACAAATAATAATACATCTATACCCTTCTCTTCTTTTTTTCCTTGTCCAAAGAGTTTTTTTTTTTTTTTACAATATATTCTGTATTAATTTTTTGTAAAGTTCTTCCGAGTTTCCAAATATATCCAATTTTGTACAATTCTTACCTATTACATTATACGTAGCACTAGTTCTCCATGTAGGTGACATATTTAATATATTTGTACGAGATTTTCTGCAATAGAATAGGCCACTATTTCCCTCGCGCGTTCTGAGGGACGGAACCTTAATAATTATTTTTGCAATTAATTCGGTACAGTCTATTTTATTGCGCAAAAGTCTGTACAAGAAAAATAAGTCGTTTAATGTTCGTCTTTGTTCAAGTTTCTGAAATGTAAAATTATCAATTAAATTGTAAGATTTGTATTTCGGGTAGAAACCAGTCCGTTTGTATGTGAGAAAACGTAACTTGGCTTAGTGTAAAGCATTAGACCGCCGAGTTAAAGTTTTTAAATCTTTTTTTTTTTCAAATGGCTTTACTTCTATTTATTACTCCATTTTGCATTTTTAAAAAAAACATTTTGTAACTCATATATAGTTTGATTAGTATTACTTGGCCATCATTTCGATTGTCACTTATTGCGATTTGCTATTCCAAATTTTATCCTCATTATTTGTCGAGCAGCAACAACAACTCGAAATTTCCCTATTCCACACATTTGGGGCTGCATTTAGCTCCGAAACATTTTTCGACATATTATGCTAACATGAACTTTGCTTCGGCTTTTAGTGTGAATAATATCTCGGGAAGTATGTAAGCAATATCCTATGGATGTGTGTGGTTGTGGAGAAAGATAACATGTACTAATAAGAAGGAAAGAACAAAAAGAAGTATTGCGGAGAATAGAAAAGGAATGAAAACAGATATAAGTAACAAGAACGAGGAAACCATCTTGGTTAGAATATGTATTGCGTGAAAATGGCGTGCAGAGAAGAATCATACAGGAGAAAGTGGATAAGGGATGAAGAAAAATTGGAATTCTTGATAATATTAAAAACGAAAGAAGCTATGGACAGAATGTAGAAAAAATTAACAGAAGCGAGAGAAAAAATAAAATAAAAAGAGTCCAATTCAAACTTGTCATAAGAATTCCATAAAACGTATAAGGTAAATTAAATATTAAACGCAGCCATTCTGAAATATATTTCGTTAATGTACATATAAGAAGCATCCATTGCGTTAATTTAATGTAACACTACATTACATTTTGAAGGGGTATAGTTGGAAGCTAGATCTATATACACTTCTATGTATTGAGTATCCGCGACAGAGAGAGAGAGAGAGGGGGGGGGGGGATCAGAGAGGGAGCACGAAACATGGAGTGGGAAGTGAATTAGATGGAGACTGAAGCTCTATATAGAAACACCTAGCAGTCCAGTGTTTGTTGTGTGGCAGTACATGGCAACAACGTTGTTGTCTACGGGTCTACATGAAACTACTGTTATTGGCTTTGGGGTCGACATGTGTTCACCTAGCTCTCTTCAATCCTCAAGTGACAGTGGGTCGCCTGGTTGACGTGTATTGAATAATTATTGATTGGTTCGCTGTATCGAGTTTTGTAGTTGAAAACAGAGATGGTTGTATTCAAGCTTTGTTGCTGTATCTTTTTTTATTATTATTATTATTTTTGCTTTTGTTTATTAGGATAGGAAGGTGCACTCCACAAAATAAAAACAAAACACATACGCTGCGCAACATGATTGCGCGTGTATGAATATGAATATATATATAGGGTGGTTGGAGTCTATGTGCTATGTATCATGACGGAGTTCATGTTTGTAAATTGCAATTTAATAACTGCATGTAATTTCTGGAATATCGTGTCCGATGTTTACTTTTCATTTTTTTAACAAGCTCTTTCTCGAAAAGTACAAGTACACAATATTGTAAATTAAACTAGAAAACCGTTGCAGTTTGTCATAATATGAAAGAATAGTTGAAAATGGCAATTGAGGAGATTTTTTTTTTAACGCAAAAATTTTCAAAATTGTGTTTCGAAAGCTTATTTCATTAGTTTTTGTGATACGCAGGCATAATAACCTTGTAAAATAAATTTTTAGGTAAATCAATATTTGGTGTGTGTGTGTAGAAGCGATTTTAGTTCGTAAGGATTTTTTTGCAAAAACTAATATGTGCTTCCGAAAACTTGATAATTTGTTATTAGTTACTATTATTAAGTTATAACAAACAGTTTGACAAGATTTGTTTGACACGTCCTTAAAGTTGTTTGCCGTAATTCGGTGCTGTGTAATATATTTTTATTGTAAGAACTTATTGCTTTGTAGGAACGTAAGGAGAACATAGCATCAAATGATACTATCATAGTGTTTTACCAAAGAAAAATGTGGTCAGCAAGGAAGAGAAGAAACACTTCTCAGAAGGACTTTGAAATGCAGATGATGACATGGAATTTTACAGGGATATCGTAGAAAACAATTGAAAGTTACAGTCTGACATTTTTTTTTTTTTTTTTTTTGTAATTTATATGCATTATTTTTGTATTTAGTTTACAACCAACGCCCCGAAGTCTTACGGTCACCTAATATTTCATTATTAGATCTACCATTGATCAAGCAACGTAAGATAAGAAGGAAGAGAAAAGCAAATGTGACGTTTTAAATTCAGTATTTTTGATTGATGTTCATTGTTGGTGTTGATTGTTGAGATTATCAAGGCCATATCTTTTTACTTTGTGTTTCTTCGCTACTTGAGCCTGAATGTTTCAACTAATCGAGATCATACACATTTAGTTAGTATCCTCACATCATAATTTTTCGTATGATACAACATAGCTAGGAATGGCGTAAGTGGCTTCCGAGAAGATGCCTGTATATACTGGGATTGTCCCAGTTTTCTTGCCTTGTCCCGGTGTTCCGCGAAAGTTTGTCGGGACGCCAATTAGTCCCTGTTTCAATCAGAAGATGCAGTTTGGAAATAAAGATACCACAGAAACGCGTGAGAAGAATCGTGACGCAGGGCCTCTAGATACACCCGTAGTATCATACGTAAATTCAGGATAATTTACTATATCAGGGCCACCTTGCGTTTTATCAACGAACTTGGGATTGTCCAGTTCCTTGATATAATTTTTAAAACCATTTTAGTGTAATTTTAAAAAAGCAAGTACACTTGACCGCTTTTTTTTATACCTCTATTTTTTTTCTCTGTGTTATTTAACTATCATTAGAGCCTACTAAGATGTGATTTTTTTTCTCTGCTGTTTTAATTGTGAATGGTGACCAACTAATTTCAACTCGCTAAACTGAATGCTGAAGTCCGCTTCCCTACCATTCATTTTTTTTTACAAATAATAAAAATAATACTATTTTTAGTGAAATAAATATCATTATAAAGTTTAAAACAGTTGTTTCTATTTGCTTCTATTAATGTTAAAAACTGAAGTTTCGTGTGTCGCCAAAGTAAAGCACCTTATTTATTTGCCATTATTTGGGGGTACTTTTGCGTAAGAGCTTCAAAATACAAGTATCGCGAACAAATTATTGGTTACCTGGTGGACTGGAAAGTTGTCTTAGTCATGCTCATTTCGACTTAACCTAACTTTAGATAATTTCTGGGAATTCATTGCGTATCCATTACACAATTTTGGAATATGCATTTTTGGATAGAGCCGATTTGAAGTCTTAGATATGATAGTACGCCGCATCCGCTATATTAACGGTAATGAAAATATGAATCTCTAAAGTTTATTTTTCCACGCTTTCGACATCCTGTTGCTCCGAAACGGGTAGGGCGGGGTGGGGGGAGTTTTCCCCCTGTGACAGAATTTTTGTCTTATTTTTTATATACTATCATCCCTCAAAATTTGTCGGGGCACCCTCTGTATGGGTAGAGGATCAAGAAAAAAACACTCCTTGATTGTTCACGCCGACAATGACTCACTAATTTTGGGGGCACGTAATAATGAAGGTCACTTATGAACGAAAATCGAGAAATTCCCAATTTCTTTCTCTCGAAGTTGAATATTTGGACAGAGCCGGATTTGGAAAGTTCCCGAATTTTGGTGTGGCATTTGAATTTATATGGGACACGATATTTGTATGTGTGTAATAGTAATATAAAGATTATATTGTTTTAAACTAACAATAGTCTATTAAACAAACAATACACTATTGCTTTTTACAAGATAAACGTTTAAAATCCCTTTTTTTTTTAAAAAAAAACACTGTAGCTTGCTTTAAACATTCAAAAAGTTTTAGACAAAAAGAACATGTTTTAAACAAAAAAAATCTTTTTTTTAAGAAACGTGATTTTTTTTATTCCTGTTTGATTCTGCTGTGGACAAGTCAACCTTAAAGTCATAAAGAAGACAGCTCCGAATGAGCTGCTTCGACACCTCCATGTTTGTCTTCGCCACTACTTGAAGCTATGACTGGTTGCGGGTTCGAATCCCACCTGGGGCATGGATGTTTGTGGATTCTAAACTCACTATATTCATACAAGTCCATAGTTACTAAAATGGTTAATATAAAATAAAATTTACCAAGTTTATAGACCTATGACTGCTGCGTGTGCGCGAAGCACATGGCTTGGTCATGGTCAATATTCCCACTTCCTCCCCGATCGTTTTTCTAGGACCTTAAGCACTTATTTTCGTGTCAGTGATCACGTGTTTTCATTCAACGTGAAAACCGAGAAGAACTTTTTTGATTACCTTGTAAAATATACTTTTTTTTTCTGGAATGGTTTGGAAAAATTCATTTTTGGTATAATTTACAAACTAAGCAGAGAAGCAAGTTTTAACTATTTTTCCTTTTTAGCTGAAAGATTGATACATTTGTCAAAATCACGACGGAGCATGCGGACGCTCAAGTACTTGTATTTCGTCTGAGTTTTATCTGCAACAAGACCCACAAACATGTATTTATTGGCTATTTGTAGACGGACGATGGCGAATTGGTCTGAAGTTCACATATTTTCCGCAATTGTTTTACATTTTGGGCATACGAATCGAGACATGTGAGTAATATGAAAGGTCATAAAATAATATAAAAAAGTAGGAAATTCAATGATTCTATGCTCAATTTTTTTTCCTATTGTTTTGACAGAGTATTGGCAAATTAAATTCTTAACAGTTAAGGGCACGGAATTCGTTTAGGTGCAACTGGGGTAGAGAGGGCTGTTGGGGAGATATGGAGGCGAGAGAGAGAAAGGGAAACCCACATACAGATTATTCCTATCTCTTCTATAATGTTAATCTTGCAATAATGCTCTTTATATGTAAAGCTCCATAGATGAGTCTGGATATTGACCAGCTTTACGTGCTCTTTCTGTCTGTTCTTTCACCCCCCCCCCTCTCTCTCTCTCTCTCTCTCTCTCTCTCTCGCCGCATGGCTTCGGTTCGCATCTAATTATCGGCTCGTGTGATTAACGCCTTGTTCTCGGAAACCCGCTTTGCACAACTGCATGTAGTGTTGCTAACCATAAGTTGATATTGAATTGCAGATAAGTTCAGCAGCCTTAACGTATAACCAAAATACATACAGTATAATACAGAATATGATTTCCCTTTCCTTGTTTGGGTCGAGGGAAAAGAATTGGAAATATATATAAAAAAAATGCTGGTTAATAAATTAATAGGAAGAGTCATAAATGCTATATAGAAAAGATGGCAAGTATTTACTTTGTGGTAGTAGTCTACCTATAAGATAGTATAAATTATGGTAGTTCATCTCCCTTTTAATGAACTTAGTGACTTTTCAGCGATGGAGAAAATTTCGTACATAATTTTAAACAGAGTGAAGAGATTAAATAAATGGCCAGGATTCTGCCAGAATTTTCAGTTTAGAGAGTGTAGAGCCAAAGTCAGTGGGGAGGGGGGGGGGGGTAAGTAGTTTGCAAGGTTTCTTTGGGTTTGTAACATAAAATTTTTAAAGCTGGGGTGTGTTTGACGATTTGGATGGCATCTCCTCATGGTTGTCTGAAAGAACTTTTTGTTTTACGATGTTAATAAAATAATCATACCTTAATTATAAACCCAGGGCGCTATCTTCTCCGTTCCCCCGAAAATCGTATTCACCCTTTGTTCTCTCTTCAGAAGAGTTTTCATCAGGGCTCAAAATCGTCCCAGTCGCCGTAAGAAACGGAGGGCAAATCGAAAAGTCTATCCCACTATTTTTTTTTTACAGCCAAACTATTAGTGTGATTGTTAAATCGATATATACGTTCGAAGCAATAGGCTTTCCTTGGAACTGCCAACCGTTAACTCTTGGCTGCTCAGCGGCACGAGACCGTTGGGAAAAAATGGCTGTAGTGCCCAACACGTCCATGTCATATGAGCAGCGAAGTGTTATTCTTATCATTCGGATGGGAGATTATGGAGTATGCACCATATAGTCCAGACCTCGCCCCCAATGATTACAATGTGTTCGGTCTACTGAAGCAGTTCCTGGCTGGACAGCTGTTCATTTCCGACAGCTAAGCGAAAACTCCTTTTCGCCGGTGGTTCCATCATCAAACGGCCGAATTCTACTACAGCAACATCTCCAAACTTGTGGTATGATGGGAAAAATGCCTGAATCGCTGTGGTGACTATGTGGGGAAATATTGAAATGTACGTAGAACAATTACTGTATTTTGATTTTCCTGTATGTTTATTATTTTGGCTAAAAAAATAGGGGCAAAGACTTTTCGATTTTCCCTCGTATATGGATTAAATGCTGGGTTGGCTTTGGGAGTTGTGCCTCCAGGTTTATATATATATATATATATATATATATATATATATATATATATATATATATATTTGTCGA
>JAGDQP010004076.1:0-54510 GCA_022664845.1 Lepisma saccharinum | reverse complement strand
TGAAGTCGCACTATGTAACATGCTGAAAGAGAAATAATTAGTGTTGTCCACGAGACGAGACGAGTCAGAGAAACGTATCTGGAGAAGCCTCGTACCAGGTGTGCCGGTTAATAATTTTTTTTTTTCTGACAAAAGCACGTTTAATGTGGAAGGAAGGTACAAACTGGTTTATTCAAAGTATACGCCATCGATAGTCACATATTTTCTCCATCTCTCTGGCAATGTGTGGATGCCCTCCCAGAAAAACTGTACATCTTTTGAGGTGGTGCAGTCATGAAGCCACTTTTTGACATCTCCGTAATTGTTGAACTGTTGCACGGAAAGTACGTGAGACATCGATGAAAACAAGTGGTAGTCGGAAGAGTCCAAGTCTGGTGAGTAGGGCGGGTGGGGCAAGAGTTCCCAGGCAAGTGCAGGAATGGTGTCCATGATCGTTTTCTCTGTTTGTGATGGGGCGTTGTCCTGCTGCAAAATAACTTTCCTGTGTCTTGTAGCCCATTCTGGTTGCTTTTCGATTAATGCATGGTTCAAATTGATCATTTGTTGACCGTAGCGAACGGTATTAACTGTTTCACCTTGTTTCAGAAACTCATGATCCACGACACACTTCTGATCCCACCAAATGCACAACATTGTCTTCTTTCTAAAGCGATTCGGTCTTGCGGTCGATGTTGAAGGGTCAACCCATGATTTTCTGCGTTTTAGATTAGCGAAATACATCCATTTTTCGCCTCCAGTAACGATAAGATGCAATAAAGTCTTTCTTTCATGCCGAGAAAGCAAACCTTTGCACAACGTTTTTCGCTTTTCCATCTCTGTCGTTCAGCTGATGAGGTACCCATTTTCCTGCCTTCTGGATCTTTCCTATGGCATGCAGACGATCACAAATGGTTTGGCGACCAACTATCAACCTCTCTGCCATTTGTTATTGAGTTTGCGTATCGTCTTCGTCCAACAATGCTTGCAATTTGGCATCTTCAAATTGCTTTGGTTGACCTGGGTGTTCTTTGTCTTTCAAGTCGAAATCACCACTTTTGAATTGTCTAAAGCAGTGGTTGCCAACCGATGGTCTGCGAACTACAGGTGGTCCGTGAGAGCCTCGGAAGTGGTCTGTGGGAGGGGTCCGGCAGCACATATAAAAAGTTGCCATTAAATGGGGATTTTAAATTCGATATGCGTTGAACGAGACTATCAGCTATTAAATTGAAATCAAAGAATTATGAATAAATTTGAACTTAGAAAAAATATATTTCTAAGGAAAAGAAGAAGAAAACAGATTTAACAATTTTCAAAAAATCTTAACTTAAAAACTAAAAAAAAAAATAGGGAAAACCGGTACAGCATATGAATCGTCTGAGAAAGCCGATTCAGTTTCATTTGAAGTTTCACAGTTAATCGCCAAGGCAAAGAAACCCATACATACTATTGGCGAAACCCTAGTGAAGCCATGTTTGACCAAAACAGTCGAATACATTTTAGGAGCTGAAGCTTGTAAGAAAATTGAAGATATTCCCCTATCCAACAATACAGTGAAGGCACGGATTGATACAATGTTCAATGACACTGAGGAGCAGCTGGTTTGTGAAATTAAAAAGTCTCCATATTTCAATTTATAGTGTGATGAAGCAGCCAGTTGCTAGTTTTTGTTCGGTATTTAGGCGACAACACAATCAAGGAAGAGCTTTTCATATCCCCAAAGCTGGAAACAACATCGAAAGGAAAAGGTGTCATGAAAATCATTTGTGATTAGTTTGAGAGGCATGGCATTGAGTGGAAGAGGCTGGCTGGATTTTGTACCAATGCAATGAAATTGGTCATAAAGATGGTGAATGCTGTTAAAAGTGGTGCGTTATAAACTCGTATTTTCAAAACCTTATGTGCACCATTAGACTCTGAGCACGAGACACTACTTTTTCATACTGAGGTGCGTTGGCTGTCAAAAGACAATAGGTTGGCACGCTTATATGAGTTGAGAGAAGAGTTAAAAATATTTTAATTGAGACAAAAATGCAGCATTTCTTGGAACAATTGAGTGAACCAAGTTTTGAGACGCAACTCGCATATCTAGTAAATATTTTTGGTCATTTGAACCAGCTGAATTTACAACTTCAAGTTTCTGGAAACGAAAAGTTGGAAGGTGTTGGTAATATACTTGTATTCGAGGACAAACTTCGTGTGTTCTTGTGTAAAATTGATCTCTGGATAGGCAAAGCTGAAGAGAAAAACTACCAACCTTTCCAGATTTTAAAAACCCTTGCTGACGACGGGGACTACGCCGCTGTTACAGACAAGGTACAGCATAAGGTACTTAGTCACTTATGCACTCAAGGGTGAATTAAGTCGTTATTTTCCAGAATGAGGCAGCAGTGAGACTCAAACTATATATATAAATGATTTGAAATCCTTTCAATGTCGAGCCTAAGGATCTCCCTGATAATATTGAAGAGGAAGTTATTGAACTTCAAAATGACAGTAACCTCAAGGACTCGTTTGAATCTGGTGTAAACCTAGAAGAGTTTTGGTGTAAAAAAGCCATATCTTACCCAAAAATTCGGCAAGCAGCTTTGCAATATCTCATGGTGTTTTCGATAACATTTTTATGTGACCAGGGATTCTCGACTTTATTGTTAATTAAAAACAAACAAAGAAATCGGCTAGGTAGGCCTCCAAGCAGTGATTTGAGAGTAGCTCTAAGCAAGAGCCTAAGTCCTAGAATTAATCATATTGTCAAACAAATTCGTGCATAAAAGTCACACTGAGAAAAATATTCAGGATTTTTTTTCAACATCCTTTTCATACAAATAAATTTTATATTAATAATTTTATATAGACTTTTTATATTACGAGTATGTAGTACGCTGTACGTTATAAAAAAGTAATTTTTATATATTAAATAATTTGTAATTAAGTTGTACTCTACGCTAATTAATAGTCATAATAAATAATGTGTTTTATAAAACTGTTTTACTTAATCACCTTTGAAGTTGGTTGCAATGGATAGGGGGTATAGCATGGGGAGGGGGGGGGGTCCGTACTGATTCAGTTTCAGACTGAGTGGTCAGCAGACTTCTACGGGTTGGGAACCACTGGTCTAAACCAACGCACACAAGCGTCTTGAAATTGGGACATTGCCACCGAAGTTTCCACAAGTTTTCACTCGCGTTTTTCTTTTGATAGAACAAGAAAAGCTATACGTGCCGCAAATGCTCTTTATTTGGCTCGAAATTCGACATGTTTACCACATGAAAAAAGTATGACGCGAATTCTAAATCGTTTAAACATCAATGGCGTTTTGAAAGATACTGTCATAGCAACAAAATGACATAAGAGATGCAACTGTGAACCAACCCTTGTTTCCACCGCCATCTCTAAAAAAAATTAAGAATGATTAACCGGTACACCTAGTAATACACAATATGGATCTTTTCGAGTCGAGACAGTTGCTGGACAAGACAGCCCCAGTCTCGTCTAGTGAGCAACACTAGAGATAATAATATTCAAAATAAACAAAAATAACGATTATTGCTTGTTCGTTAATGGTTATCGCACTCAGCCTTGGCGTGCGTGGTCCCTTGTGGAAAGGCGACGGTATTCTATCAAATATAGAGGTTCAGAGCCTACCTTACTTAAAACTATAGATCCTTCCCGTAGAAGTTTCACAAGTTCGTTTATAGAACCTTTCGCTAATAACAATTTAAACGAGCATATTTCGCATGTGCAATTCATATGACAATAAGAGTAGTGTTGCCTATGAGACGAGACGAGACAAAGCTTTTTAATATAAAATATACATCTTTTCGAGACGAGACACTCTCTGGACAAGACATTTTCGAGACGAGTCAGCCTAAAACTCGTCTTGTGGGCAACACAAAATAAGAGAGACAAACGGAATTACTGTTCTTAAATTATAATACTAATAGCCTAGATATATCAAGAAGTCAAACAGGAAAATCACTACATTGAACAGAAATACCGTTTCACACTTAAGAAAATTTTACTTGCAAAAGAATTAAAGAAAGACTATAATTATTTCTATATTTTTCTTTCATACACTCATTTTTGATTACAGAACTATGTATTAACATACTAACAAACTTTTTTCTAAAAATAATTTTTCTTTTCAAAGAATGCAACAATAAATTTCCTTTTTTATCCGTGTAGAAATGATTTATCATACTTTTTTTTTTCTTTAAGAGATGAAACACTTCGCCAGAATAATATTTTTTCTATTGTCTACAAATTACCGTGTAAAATGATATCCTATTGTTTCCTAATGAGCTCATGTAAGCCATCCACATCAAATGGTAAATATAAAACTTTCAAAGTATAACTATAACTGAAAACGTTAATGATGATAAAATCAAGATGGAAATATACCACCTCGTGGTAACAAATTATTTCGTAATTAATTATTCATTTCGTTGTAGCTACTTCTCATCAATACCACGGAATCTTACAGTTTTTTTAAAAGTATAAACTTTTTTTTTTGTTTATATAGAACAAGATCACAAAACAATAAAATTTATGGAATGTTCATCTTTGTTAGAATTTATCAGCAAGGTCTATATGAGAATTCTATAGGTGGTTATGAGCTCAGCATTTCACCAAAGAGTTCTATATTCTATACTGATACGTCATAGTAAAGATAAATAGTCCATGAACTTCGTTAATTTACGGATTTTTAATCTAAATGAAAATTTAATTAGTCAGATTCTTAATATATTTAATACTTCTTTTTAGAAAATACTCCAGATACTACAGATAGGTAAACTACTGCCCATTTTGAAGCAAATAATTTGTGTACCTATTAAACTTGATGATGTTACAGCCTTAGTCTGTCGGGCGGCTTCTGTTCAAAAGTTCGGGAACGTAACTTACCAGCCGAAATCTCGTGCACCAGAACTTCGCGGTCGAAACTTGGCAAGACATAAACTTCGCCAGATGAAAACCTCGCTGGACGAAAATTTCGCTGGACTAAAACTTCGCCGACCAAAATTTCGCCATTTTGAAGTTCGTGGGTGAAATTTCCCGTTTCTTAGCTAATGCTAAGAAATATTTCTTCGTTAGGCTAGTTGTTGAACCAATCACCAGCTACTTACAAGGTTGGTTCAATATGAAGTGTGAACCCTGTAAACTATGTTGCTCTTGATAGATGGGTGTGCTTTTTTGTTTAACATCCATTGGCATAGTAATGGAGATTGAACTTCACAATTTTTACGTTATTGAATGCAAGTTTCTAATGTAAGTTGATTTCTGGTTTAGCATGGGTAAAATCGATGTAAAAAAAGACAAAGTATGGATAGGACTCGCCGTGGTTCAGGCGGTAGTGCGTCTGACTACGAATCGGATGGCCGAGGTTCAATTCCTGGCCAGAACACTGGAGACTTTTCTCGCAGTGTTCTCACGCCTGGCGCCCTTATGTGCACTCAGCCTCCTATCAAATTGAGCACCATAGTGTCCCTGGTATTGCTGGGCACCTTGGGAAGGTAAAAACGCTCATCTCGTTCCGAAGGTCCACAATATGTGATCCGCTACCTCCACATTTCCTATGCGCCGTTCACGGTGCGTGAGCATTACACAATGCACAAAAACAAAGATAATGAAGAATAGAGCTTAATTTAGCATTCGGGAGGTCGTGGGTTCAATCCCAGCGGCCGACCATCCTGGTGGTTTTCCTATGGCTTTCCCCACAGCCACACCAGGTAAATGCCGGAATGATACCTTCAACTTTGGCCTTGGTCGACAGCTTCCCACATCCCCTCCCCTAACCCGGCCTGAGCCTTAGATGTCTAAAGGCCAGAAATAAAAGTTCAAAAGGATAGAGAAAAAGATGCACATAAATTCACAATGCTGAAAGCAAAATAACATAAGTTGAGAATGTTGAAACCCTTACCATAACTAACTTTCAAAGTGCTGCTAATTTTTATCCGTACAAAGAGGAAAATTTCCTACAATAATCCCCAATCAGCCACCCTGATTGTAAAGTTAAATATCTCAAAAACTATTCGAGAGAACGAAGAAAGCATTTAAAATGCATGTGATATTTGTAATCATCATTGCTGTTGTTTGTGCGCTAGTGCTTATGATACTAGCTGTCTCATTTTGTACTACTTATCACGAATTTATTAATATTCAGTTTCCTGTAAGGCTGATATTTCTGAGTAGAATCCGAAGGAAATATTGCAGGAAATCCGAAGGAAATTTGTATTACAGTAATAAAGGAAAATAAATATTTAGACTGCGCATTTGCCTAGTGTGACTGAGGGAAAACAGTCAGGATAGCTGAACGAGCAGAGCTGAAACACACGCCGCCTCTGCAACAATCGTAACAATTAGAATACGAGGGCTGGGCGAGGATATTCTAGTATTATTATTTTTAAGTGTACGAACTTGGTGTTGTATTATGCATGGTAAGTTCCTTTTCTCTACTTTCGCCCGTCATGATTTGGTAAGTTCAGTGACTGAAAGCCCACTTCCCGAAAATGTTTTTGTTTTTGTCAGATCGGGAGGTAGTTGATGACAGGTCTCTCGCCATGCTTTTGTAGACCGTGTCCACTGTGATATGCACCGAATATAAAGCCAAAGGAACAGATAGAGTCACATATGACAAACAGAAATAAACAGCATAGTTTCCCACCTGGAAGGGATCGAATTGGAAATTTTCACGAAATGGAACTCTTTACCAGTGACGAGACGGAACACGAAGGTTTCAGAAATTCCGCTCCTGCCGCCGGCGAAGTTTTGGACAAACAAAAGTTTTCGACCAGGGGAAGTTTTGCCGGTGAAGTTTTGATCTGGTGAGGTTTTGGGCTCGCGAAGTTTCAGCTGCGAAGTTTTGGTATGCAAGGTTTCCGCTGCGAGGGAAACACCCTGATCAATCTTCAAAGCGGATGTCATATGGTTAGCGCAAAGAGCCCAATCACCATTTGCCCACAACGATTCTCATCTCGCTTTCAAGATCAGAATCTTTTACTTTTTTCATTCAATAGCGTCGCTCATTTCGCATCAGGAATCAGGATACTTGCTTGGCTTTAACTGAAATTGGAAACTCGGACTGGGTATCGAACCTAGGGCTCCTCGTACAAGAGGTAAGGATTATAGCCATTCGGCTAAAAAAGGGACTTAGAGTTAGTGTAATACAAATTACTTAACTTGGTTCCCGCCTATTAGTCTACACAAGGAGTGAGTGCATCGTAGCCTCGAATCCAGATTCACTTTGGCCATCCTGACTGAAGCTTTTGCTTATTTCTACTGTCACACTAGGCAAATGTCGGAAAGGTACATTGACGATGTTTGAGTTTTTCTGGTCCAAAGAAAAAACGAACTTATAGATTCAAGTACAAAAAATAAATGTAAAGCTATGGACTTAAGATTCAAATGCTTGCAGTCAGGCGGAGATGTCACTTGTCACTATGTTGCCCACGAGACGAGATGAGACAGAGAAATGGCTATAGAAAACGAGACGACACAGAGCTCTCGTAATGAAAAATATATATCTTTTCGAGACGATACACTCTCTGGAGAAGACAGCCTATATCTCGTCTCGTGGGCAACAATACTCGCCATCCACAAATCAGACGATGCATAATGGACTCTGGTAACAACAATCACACAATGCGATGGTGCTATTTTTCATGTTGAAATATGTTTGTTGTTTAGCACTTATGCCAGATGGTTTGGAGCTTTGCTTCGATTTTACAACCTTTATGAATTCTACAACATACTTTCGATAATTACTTTCCAGTAGTTAATTAAATCCAATCCTTGATAAGAAGAATGCTATTCCTTTTCGCGGTCTATGTGTATTTTGAAGATACTGAAGTTTAAGAATGATTTAGTTACAATGAAGAGCTCAGTGCCAGAAGCCACTAATCCACGTCGACCCTACAAGCCATAGGAATTAGGCGACATTCAAAGAAAAAAAAACGATGTAACACTCCTCTCCCCGAGGGAGGAATTGGTCAGCCTGCCCCCAAGCTGACAAGACGTGTTGGGAGAGGAGAACCGAAGCTCTCAACTGTGATCACCACTGTCTTTTATTCACAGATGCTCCCCAATTGCATCACGATGCTGCGTGGATACCGTTCCAGATTCTCTTGCTTTGGAAAAAAATTATTTGGCAGAGCCGGGAATCGAAACCCGGGTCCCCATGATCAGCAGTCTGCGACGGAACACCACTAGACCAGTGGGGCGGTCAGTACTTTATATATAATTCGAAATATTTCATAAAATGTTCATATTTTGTGCTAAGAAACCCTGGCTCTTCATGTACCAAACATGAATATTTTGCGTAACTTATATTTCGAGTTATATGTTAAAGATAAAAAAAAAATCCTATTACAATATCACTTATATCCCTTAGCTTCTAGGGTCGGATGAGATTGGTCACAATTTCATTCAAGTGCAAAATTATGTTGAAAATGTTCATCTTTTTACATCTCAACAAGAGATAATACTGATAAGCTTATGAGAATTTCTGAACAATTCACGACACTATCAAGCATCAGCTTCAATTTACATAAAACAAAGATTATGCATCAAACACCTCGGACGTACAATAGCAGTTCGTTTTCCTCAAGTTACTCAAATGAAACTTTTAAGGGAAACATAGATGCTAAATACTCAAGAAATCATACATAAAGAATGTTGATCAAACGACCAATAAAATTCAAAAATGTCCTAATAAATCAGTGGCTTTGTTTATAGACAATTCAAGACAAAATTTTTCATTCTTACATATCTTTGTTTTTACTATTCTTAATTAAACGTACAATGTTCAAATTTGTTCCGCTGGCGACGAAGGATGTGACTAGAATTAGCAAAACTGTTGGTGTTATTATTTATGGAGCGACAGTAGAATTAACATTACAAGAACGACTTTACATTTGTCAAATCAGGAAGGAAAATGACGTTTAAGAGATGTACAATACTATGCATTTGGATGCTTTTGGACAAAACTATTGTGAATACTATGAGAGTCTTTGGTTATTGTTATGCAGTACGTCGAGGCACAAATTTCCACAGAAATTCCTCTGATGCCTATTAAACCATTGTCTCAAACAAAGTATTTTCTACGGGGCATTTGTACCGAAGATATGATAAAGAGCCCGAGGTACTCAAATTTGGAGCAATGCACATACAGGGCTTTTAACAAATAACGTTATCCACATCCACGTTATCAATACTCTCCATCATTGGTAACACACTTCTCCGACTGGCAGTCCGCCTAACGAATGCCTCTGTCAAGGAATTCTTGTGGCTGTGAGTGAAACCAATGTTGTATGCTTTACTGCATTTCTTCACCCCACCGGAAGTGTGCCTCGTTCAAATTGCTTAACAACTAATCACATGGGGACAAATCGGGGCTGTAGGCTGGATGGGTCAATACTTCACAATAGAATTTCCAGAATGCAGCTTACTGTGTGCGGACTAGCGTTATCGTGAAGGAGGATAACGAACTTCGTTAAGAAACAACGCCTCTTGGTCTTCATGTGCTGCAGTAACGATGCAAGAATGTTGATGTTGCGATCATCATTAGTGGTCGCTTCTTGCTTCAAGAAATTCCGTAAATATAGACCCACGGAGATCTAAGAACTGCGTCATTAACGTCTTTCTTGCTCTTCGTAGGTGGTGAGACCCTCCATGTTTCCACTGCAGCAGTAAATAAATTAATATATTTACTTAAAATGAAATCAATTTTAAGTACGCGAAATCAATTTTATACACGAAATCAATTTGTTAAACAGTTGGTAAAATATGTGTGAAAGGAGAGAATACATTAAAATGTGTATTTAAGTATAAAATGCGCCAAAATATGTAAAAAAAAAAAAAAAGTGAGAACAAACAGCCCAAAACTGATCAGAATCACTCAGTTCGCCCACGTATGAATGCATTTCAATAATTAAAAATAATCTTAGTTTAAAAAATATCTGTCCCCATTTATTATAAATGGTGTACAAGAATAGCCTGGTATTTATGCAATCTCGCTTCTGAAAATTCCACTACACTGATACAAATATTCAAAGACTAATCCCCCCCCCTCCTCGCCCCGTCCACACTTCTGACCGGCAATCGCCGCCCATGGAGATATTCCTAGGATATTCCAGAACGTTTCTGGAATTTGGTGAAACATTCAATGAATATCTGAATGTCCGGAAAGGGTATTCCTTCGGATATCTTAATTATATTCTGCGAGTATGTTGGTGTTGCCTAAAAGACGAGACATTTCGAATGTTCTGTCTCATCTCGAAAGAAAACATGTGACGAGACAGAACTCTCCGAGACGACACGAAAGACAGGACAAGCACATATTTTTTTTAGACATTTTCACGAGACGGGACGATACAGCTTTATGTTTCGTTTCGTCTCGTCTCATCTCGTGAGCAACAGATACTACAGGTGACACATACAAACTCAGCCCCCCATACATCGAGATGAAACATAAGAAGGAGCAAAGCGCGTCTTTTTGAGATGAGACAAGCGTGAGCAACACTATAAAATATGTTGAGGGCATTTGCCCTCCAGGGATATTCTGAGTATGCTAACAATAGTTCGAAGATTCTAACTCTTGAATACCTTTTTAATACTATTAGATGCGTATGTAAAAATGAGCTCTTACCGCGTGGCCAAGTGGTTAACACTCTTGTTTTCAGTTAGAACGCTCCCGGGTTTGATTCCCGGTGGGGGTCGCAAAATTTCTCGTGGTCACCCAGCATCATGAAGGCAATTGGGGAAGATACTAAAATGAACAAATAGCAGATTGATTCTGGGAGGTTCTTCGTGTATTGGGGACCTAAACGAGATATTCCTTACATATTTTCTGCTATGTGGGAGGCTATCACCAAGACTACATTACCTAGTTCTATAACCCAAAATTATTTCTTCTTTTCATACTTCGAGAATCGCTTATTAGTAACCTATTACTTGTAAAAAAAATAATATCTACATCGTTCCACATGCAAAGCGCACAGAAGAAAAAATGTATTTAAGCGTACAATACAATTAGTGCAACTTTTTTTTTTACAGTAATTGGAATAAATAACAAAAAACATGTAAAACAAGTAAACCAATATAGGATTTCCTCTGTAAGTAGCAGTAAAGTGTGAAAAAATGAGCCTGCTTTGTTTTCGATTGCATAAAAGAAGGATTGACCTTCCAAATTAGTCTAATTGTGTATTCGAATCTTAAAAATCTCTGAGGTTTTAAATAAAATATAAATAAATATTGCCGAAAATAAACGAAAACTTGTTTTGAATATTCCAAACTACTGTATAGTGCTTTTCCTGGCTCAAATTGGACAAAATAAAATACTTTCGTAATATCACCACTTGAGAACTAAATATTACATTAACAATAATAACGTGTGTTGCAATAATATAACAGAAATATTGTTATATGAATATAATATAACAATAACTGTACGTTTCATTATTTTTTCATTTCATAGTCAAATAATTTAATTTTATATCAAATGATTTAAAGTACATTTCTGAATAAGTTTTCAAGAAAATTATTTACAAAAGAAATCGCTGAAAGCATAAAAAAGGTAAAAAGGAAGGCAGCGTCCGCCTCCTTATCAAGTGGAAGCTATCAGCAGACACACGATAGTACGTTTATCGAGGGATAACTTTTCGATCTTTTTTATGAACACGCCTGACATCTCTTGTCTTCAATTGGAACTAACACAAATTTCTCTTCGTGAAAGAATCGGTGTAGGATTACTTTTCTTGCTGGCGCGAAATGAAGAGTCGATTTCTCTTTCTCGCTCTTGTTTTTCTCTCTCTCGCGCGCGTAAGAGGGTGTGCTTTCCCGAAACACAAACAGTGTATGCTTCAGTTATATATTAACTTGAAACTCTATTTATTTTCTGAAATGAAGAATTGGAAATAAATAAATAAAAGATTTCTCAAAAGAAAATGTTAGCTGGATATATGGAACTTCATTGTGAGTCTAGTAAGAGGAGTTGTTTTCATGTACAGCATTTAAAGTAACTGTTCCAATTGCATAATTGGAACTTTTATACAGAAGTGTCACTGTTTATACTTTCGAACAATCATTGATGCTTTCTTTCACAAAATGTTTACCAAGCTACTCTGAATTGTATTGAAGGGTATTTAGATTTTAATGAAGAAAAGAATAAACCACATTTCGTGGTGTATCACATACAAGTTTTCAAGGAGGATACCTCGAAGGTGACTAGAATCAATAGATTAAAAAAAAATAAAAAATAATAACTTCGATTCGATCATTTTGACATCAGGGTATACGTTATACGTTAAATTACTTCCAAAAACATGTACTCGGATGCAACATCTGCTATTATACTAAATTGTCCTGAGACAAAGTGCCTAAAGGTCTTAAAACTTCAAATTCAAATTGCTTGCTTAGCATCACGCAATTGTAACTACCAAATTCCTTTTTAAAATACTTAAATGACAATATTTTTACAATGTTCAATTTTTCATTTCCTCTATTTTCTAAACTAGTGATCTTACGGAAAATTTAAGAGGACAATTTTTGTAGGAGATTTAATGTAGTTTAATTTTGGACAGGAAGTGTTTCTTGCTACAACCCATATTTTTTTTATAAAATAATTAATAAAAACTATAAAAAAAACAACCGTTAAACGCCTCCCTACCCCCGCCAACCTCTCAAACACGGGGACTTTTACTATGTTTTCAAGGAATTCTTAACCTAACCTACTACTACTGAACTAAATTATACTGATGTCCTTTCAAACAGGATTCGGAAATATATTTTCCCACGTCACTATTTAAGATATCAGAATGTTATTTGGCAAAAACATTACCAATACCCAAAAGTATTTTTCAGAGTACATAAGGAACGTGTACTGTCATCCGGGGCCGCTCTAGGGGTCCAAACTTTTTGGCAATTGCGGTGTTAGAACTGTATATCGTTTTCGATCACAGATATACTTTCCTTGATTTGAACTTTCGAATTCACGACTCTCGCGCACTCTGTTTAGGATGCTGCTGCCATCTACGAACCAGAGCCACAATGAATGGACCCAGCCTTTAAAACTTTCATCATACTTCTAGTTTAGAAAATGGAGACCTTATAATTTGACTTATTTAAATTTATAACATAGGGTAAGTATGTATGGGAAAGGAGAATAAGAGTACGCGGTCGGACAAGAGAACGTAGTGTCTTTTTCCAGCGATTGGCAACACCGAGAGCAAAAGCACCAGTTATATATTAAGTTACACGTTGGTCTGCTATATTTGCTCTAGTTTGATGTTCATAGGTCAATTTTCACAGGAGTAAGAGGTAAGTTTGCATAATACGGCAATAATCATATAATTTTACGAAGTTAAGCCATAGCCAATAACATTGTAAAGCGTTGCATCGACTGATTATATTGATTGGTGCGTACTCTTACCCTCCTTTCCCATATATATTATTATTTATCTTCACGAAATCCTATAGTGGATACTGTTACGTTTACCTAAACTTTTCACGTTTTGTACCAGAAGCTTTCGTATTCTTTTATGACAATTATTATTTTAACAAGAAGCAAGGAGAGAAGGACAACCTTGATAAAAAAAGAGTATATCTGTAAACCGTAAACATCTCTAACCCAGTACATTTAAATTGAGACTAAGAAGACTTACCTCCCAGCAGGATCTACCCTTAATTACGGCATAGCGAGCAAACCAGACAGTGCTGCAAGGGAAGAAAAATATAAATTTTAGTACTAAACTAGATGAAACAGTAAACTAGATTTCATAAAGATGTAAGAAACAAGTGAGAAAAGATAATAAAATATGTTCCTTGAAGTGTAATAGCAGGAAGCAGGCTATTATTTTAGTAATAGATAAATAATGATAAGATAACATATTCTATATAATTAAATATTTAACTATCATTAAAAACTAATTCGTAACGTTGTTTTTCCACACGTTTTCAACAGGTGGGAGAAGCACAGGCAACTAAAAACACACTTCTTGTTAACTTACGATGTGATATAATCTGTCCACAATTATAGTAAAATTTATAGTGTGCTACAAAGCGTTTAATTGTTATCATACTGAACGTTCGTTCAATATATATATACAGGTCATTGTCGTGGTTTATAAGTTTTTGTGTGTAAAAACGAGAACATTTTGGAAAGTTATAAATACTATAATTGTTGCAGACTTTGACTTGAAATATTGCGTTCGAGTAAAGTTCAACAGAATTGATTTCAATTCTGAAAATTTCTTTAAACAGTTTTACTAAATGAGAAACGGCAAATGAAACCTGTAGCGACCCCCGATCGGTTGGTCGCAACATATCTTACCCTCTCCCCTTTTTTTATGTCTTCTTTTTCTTTTTTGTTCTTGCTTTGTCGGTAATATTTTTTATCTTTAGCCGACTTCGGCCTCACTTCAAAGTGTTTTATTTGTCCAGATGTCAAAGAAGCCGAACTATTTCGGTTATCTCTTTCATTGTTGTATTGGCGGGATTTTATTCTTTATTGTTTCTTCATTTTGTTACTTAATTTTTCTTTGCATATTTTATTGCCTTCTTTTCTTCTACAATTTTTCTTTTGTTTTAAATCTTCATAAATAAATTTAAAGATCTGTTTGTTGATTTATTTCGCTGAGAAAGTTAGGTGGTTAAGCCACACCACCTTCCTCTTTTGGTTCTGATTTGGTCCTCGTCTCTGATTGGCTGTTGCCAAGAGAGACAGTTCAGTTATGGCCGTCAAATGTAAATGCTGTGGTAATAACGGCTGCATTCGAAAATTGCATATGAAGTAAATTTATTATGCAGTCCAGTATTTTGAAGTTAATAAATATTTAAAAAACAGTATCTATTGATAAAATATACAGTTATGGTTGCCGTCTCCTTCAAATTCTACAAGGTGAAAGCTGAAATTTAATATTTTGCTGTTTGGCGTTTCCATCGTCCATATTGGTTAAAACTGGAAGCATATGGTGGTTTGTCAGTGTGTGAGCTGATTTTGTGTATATATGTGTGTGGTTCTGTTCTTTCGTTTTTCTTAAATAAAAATATAAATATAATCATCTATGATTCTAAGCCCATTTTCTTCAGTGTGTGTGAAAGTGATCAGGGTACCTTCAGTATGTCAGTGGTTTGTTTTGCTAGTGGAAATATGAGTGAAGTGAAATATCAGTTTAATTTAGCAGGCTTCGGGGGTCGGCTTAAAATCAGGTATTATGGTTAATGTCTTAAAATTTCTCATTCTCTCTCTGAAACTCAAGTCTGATTCACATATGTTTAGATAGCGAAATTACAGCACCTTAATTAACATTGGTTCGAAAGCGTTGAATATTTTCACCTTGCACTATAGTTGATGCTACTTTTAAAATGCACGTTCCCCCGCCCCCACACTCAGCATTTTGTTTGTTCGTTTTTCGGAAATTTGTGTGGTTTAAATTGCACGAATTCTATACAGTATGTCCGTTTTGTTAAATGTAAAATTAACCGATTCCCAATGTTTTATTTCGATTACAAGCAAAGCTCAAAACTCCTTCGTTGCTATCGCGAACCGTAAGCCAGTCCGCTCAATAGAAATTCATTCTGTAAATTTATACCTAACCCGACTATAGTATATCTTGACTGTATTATCAAATTGGAGGTTAGGTTTGCTACAGTCATACATTCAGTGGAAAGTATATTCACTGAATGTCTTGGAAATTGGCAGCCAGTTTGTTTGAGAAATGTCGTGGCCCCGAACAGTAAAGTAAACGTCATTATGATACTCTTGAGGTATCTCACTTCTGTAAAATCACGAATCAGTCTTCTTCATAGCTCCATTCTAACACAGGATCAATTAATAAAATTCCCACGTTTCGGATAATTAAAGTCTACGTAAATGTCTTTACTGCAGAAACTGTTTTCGTAGCATAAAAGGACTAGTAAAATGTCCTACGTTCAACAGAAGAACCCGTGGAACAGGGGTAGGGTGTTGGACAACAAGGTGAACAAGCAAATCTGAAGGTCGTGAGTTCGAACCCCATTCTAGACCTCTCTTTTTTTCGCTAGTCAATACTGTTTTACTATATGCGTCCAGTAACAGGCACTATAACGTCTGGTACACTGCTTACTGAACGTATTGTTCCGTTCACTAAATACCTTTAACTGAATATGTTCAGTTGCCATAGTCGAACGTTCGGCAGGTTAATCTGGAACTGAACATTTAACTGCCTGCAACTGAACGTTCAGTGACTTTTTTTTCTGTGTTCAATCGTGAAGAACAAAATAACTAAACCGAATTCTATCATTTTTATTTTCACGAAAGTGTACACCGCCTTGGGAAGGTTTTTTTCTCAAGTCAAAGTTACAATCTGATAACGATTAACATTGCAACAACATTTTAACAGAAACATAATTCGCGCATCATGTGGCAACAACTTGACCGATTACATCTAAAATTACTATTTTGGTAGGTTGGATAACAATCCATGGTTTGTAACACTTTTTATTGTTGATAGTGTAAGCGGCGTCTCTGTTACGAGGCGCAGAGATGAAGCATGTACCATGACAAGAAGCTGATGCCCATAATGATACACAATGAACTATTTTCGAGAAAGCTATGTCGAATCAGATATAATACGCTGTAAATGAACACAAAGTCGACGTCAAGACAGAAGGTAGCTGATGCACTTGATATTGGACCAATAGGAATAGTACTTACGCAAATATACATTTGATATGTACTAATACACTTGAACGTAGCTCATGCACATAGGAGGATTTACCAGTATACTCACGTGGACTAAGAGTCTAAGACTTCTACACCACTGTGCCTTAGAATAGTATACAATAGTAATTCGTATATTGATAAGTATATCAATTATTTTGGTAAGGTAATCCAATAAATATTCAGTAATGTACAAATTGTGTTTTATTTCAATTCCGTAAGTCACAAACAAATATTTGAATAATATGCAGCCATTTATTAGAACACTTCCCACTGATACATTCACAATACAGACCAGATTTACCACTATCTGATCGAAACAGGAGTTTGATTATTGTGGGAATGAGATATGATACTTTTGACACAATGTAGACTGAACAATATACGACAATTTGCACAGACTTTATTATTTTGACAAATAAAAATTGAACTTCTTGCTTGAGACTCCTTTTTCTTAAAGAATACAATGTGTGTTGGCTGAATATGAATACACGTTGGTATACGTGATTGTGCTGAAGATCAAATGACTTACATTTGACTTTCACTGACTGTTGGATCCACTTCTCATTCGTATATTTGAACTGAGAGTTAACCAAATTACTATACACCACGTAAGATTGACCAAATGACACCACGTATAAAATGGATCCACAATCTGTTCGTATAAAAGAGCCATGTCTGAACCAACACACAAGATCTTTCAAAATAAAAAATACGCACAATCGATATCAGCTAAGATAAAAATAATTCACCGTAAGTAGTGCTGGTCAAGGATGAAATTGCTTTAGTTATGTGTATTACAAAAGTGCTCTATATAGAAAAACGCTTATTGATACTCATATAATATCAGATGAGTATAGAGAGATTTGTCTGAAAATGTATTTACACCTACCGAATAAGCTAGCAAAATTTGTTGATACAATTGCCTGTGATTTCCTGACTTAGCTCAGATATACAACTGAATTATCCAGTAATACATAATTATACAACATTACTTCATAAGTGCACTTTCTTACCATTTAATACGACGAAGAATTATTATTCGATGCATCGATACATGTGAACAGCACTAAACAGTATTGCATTTTAATATTCAGTAATAATATGCAAGCAAAAATAGGGCAAGGAAGGGCAAAAATAGGGCATGGGTTCAAATAAAGGAAGAAAAATAGTAACTCACAGATCTGTACATATAGATCTTTCACAACATAACAACATAATGTATTTATGGATGACTTATTTACTTTTTTAGAGAAAATAATATGCTATTCCTGTGATATTACTTTCTTTTATTTTACTTTATTTAAAAATAGTGGATTTACAAATAATAGCCCAAGCAATATAAAAAGACTAAACACTAACATGACAAATTACAGCATAACATATGTAACATGCACACCGAAATATTTCTCTCAAAATATATTTATATAGTACGGAATACTGGACGGTACGAAATACTAATTCTGCCAAGTGGGTGAGGGAACACTGTAGCTACTGATACCGGTAAACCGTACCACTAAACTGAAAGGCAGAACACAATCTCCTCTCTAAATTATTTGGAAAAGAAAGGAACTCAAAATGGTTTTCACCGCACATCAATAACTTTCAAAAATAGTGTGAACATATCTCATAAAGAATGTTTACAAAATGCCTCCGACTTACTTATTACTTGGAGTAATATGACAAAATATTATAGCAATCGCATTACCATACGCACAAGTATTTTCTGTCGCATACAAATCCTCTGAGAAATATTAATATCTTAATTTGTAACAACAGTCCCAAATTCACTTTATGTAAATATAATGCAACAGATAAGTTTTAAGTAGAGTTATGGAATGGTACCTGGCCAATTTCGTGCATTAATTTTATTTCACACTACGTACTGTACTTGAGAATGTGTATGTTTATTTCTGGTTTCATACGTTTAACGAGTTGATTTCATATGACGTAATATGGCATTGACTTTCTATGATGAGAATACAATCACAACTATTTCAATGTGTACTGCCGTACGTAAGGGATTTTCATTTAACATTTTCTGCGTTAAAATAAAGAAAACTATTTATCTTTTTCTTTTTCACTCTTGCTAGCAACGGAGCATTGTTGACGCTGACAAAATTGAGAAAGGGGAAGGAAGCACTGTTTTTTTTATTATTTTATTTATTTATTTGCATTGAAGGCCTATGGTCCATAATACAATTCTACAAAATTGTAACAAATACTAAAACTTTTTACATAGTATATTAAATAAAAAAAACACATAGACATACTATTAGTGCAAACAATGCACTCTTTTAACTTTCTTATGGTTGAGTAGAGGATGAATTATTGTTATCAACGCTTTTTAAAGCTTCTTCTTGCAAGGAGAAGAAAACCTGCAGAAATCTGGCAAGGTCTAACTTCTGTATGTCGGTCTCATTTAGTATTTCGTCTAATTCCGTGTTTTTCTCGAATCTGGCACAGATCCGTACAGCACATATCCGTACAGGTTAAAAATCTGATAAAATCTGTTTCATTTCCGTACAGTTTACAATGACATAAGATACATCCAGATAACATCAGCACATTTCCGTACATGTCTAGATGGGCGCCTTATCAGAATATGCCATCTCTAAACGTGTAGCTATGTTTGAGGTTAGAGGGAAGTCCAACAAAGTGTAAGTCAGGCAGAGATACACAAGAAATGGTTGCTAAGGACAGCATGAGGAATTATTAATAAAGAAGTATTGATTTTTACATGAATACAGAAAATCTACATCTATGACTACAGAAATGTATGTAAGTCTGTGTACGTAATAATACTCGACACAACTGAAGTACATCGCCTTGCGTCACAACTACATACACACACACAGCAGACAACTTTGCATTTCAGAGGTAGCAAATCCATATTCAGTCTTACCTCGATTTCGAATTTCGACGATATTTCAATAATTCCATACTAGCATCGAGGTAAAAGTAAAAAAAAATGTTGTTATAAAAGTGCTTGTTAAAAGTTTCTTATTTTGAACTGTTTAATGTAAATGAGATGGAAGTGATAATTAATTATGATTTGTAGTGCTAATTAATAATTAGATAGTGTATTTTCAATAGTTTTTATAAGGAATACGGAACTCAATTTCTTTGCATTCTAACGTTGAATGTGATAAATTTAAGGTGGTTATTATGATTATCTTACATAATAACTATTAATAAGTAGCACATACATTGAAATAAATGACAATTTTCAATGCATTATCCGTATAATGGAAAATGAGTTATTGAGGTCTCTTCGATGAGAAAACCTTAACTACCTGACAAGCACCCATCATGGCGGTTAACGTTCATAAGTCCTAAATTGCAGAAGTCGTAAAAAAAACTTTCACAAGTCCTAAACTTTAGGACTTGTGCAATTTAGGACTTCTGTAAAATCCAGAGAACTGGCTTCTTGTCTTTTAGGACATCTGCAATTTAGAATTTCCGAAATTTAGGACTTCTGGAATTTTGGACTTGTGCAGTTTAGGACTTCTACAATTTAGGACTCGTGCAAGTTTCGTCCCTTTGCTTTAGTTCTCAAAATTGTCACAGACAAGAGAACCACCGCCACTTCTGTAAACCAAACGCTACAAATACAATGGATATTTCGTCCGCCATATTGAAGTGATATTGATAAGCTTGAGAAAACTCCTTTAGATTATCTATAAATCCCAAATTGTCATATATGTTCTTTTTTCTTTTTGACAAAAAGTGATTGCTTGTGGAAAGGACACTACATTATTTTGAATTGTCTCACATCGTACAAATATTATTAACTGCTTTACATTATGGAAGTGAGATTTCAACATGCAAGTGTTCCTTTTACTACTACTAATAATAATAATACATTAGATAATTATAATCAATTTCACATATTAAAAAACTTATTTCACTTGAAGTGAATTATGACTGGATGTTTTGGCCACTTCGTGCTATTTCTAGAAAGTCAGTCCCGTTCTATGCTAGCTGTTAATAGTCAGTCAAAACTTCATCAGAAATAAAATTCTCAAGAGTTATTTGGCCTTTTCCATAGTCAGTTCTCATAGAAAGCCTTACGGAAATAATTGACAAATGCGTTATGAAATTTGTATCTTAATGAGAAGCTCCCCAATTGTCCTCACGATTCTGGGCCGACACCGAAAATTTTGAGAACCCACATCGGAAATCGAGCCAGGAACCACGTGCACCGTAGACACGAGCGCTAACCACTCGTATAAGCGGTATTATTATTATTATTATTATTATTATTATTATTATTATTATTATTAGCGAGGTTATATAGAGACTGGAACTACAACTTAAAATGGGACCCGAACAACTACTCGGCTTTTATCCGAGACTTTTTAGATTCCCAGCAGGTAATGACCGGTCTGTTATGGCAGCGCCGACTACGATCTCTTAGCGCCTTCCCATTTCGTGCTCGTAGCATGTATTGCAGCGAACAAGTTTAGTTGATCTTTTCCCCGCTGTGGCGCTACTTACAGGCAATGGACAGTTTGACAGAAAATAACTATCAGCATGTAACTGAATGTAACTTTAACAAGTTTACTGTACTGTGGTTCATTAAAAAAGTTTTCATATGAGTCGTTCACGTGCGACGTGTGTAGGCAACAGTTTCACAAAAGTCCCTTTCGTTTTATAATGAAATTATGGTGATTAATTTTCCGAAAATGTTGAATCCTTCCAGAACAATGCTTAAGAAACGAAGGTTTATGGTAAGAAATTTAAAGAAAAAAATAATCCCTTGGAGAACACAATTCACTAATTTGCAGATTAAAATTGTATGAAATTAGTATGCTGCTGAAACAGATGAAATATAATTCAACTTAACATTTTTTAGTACACCACACAATATTCAACCAATAATGCTCATTTGTCATAAACAACTTATAATCGAACAACTTATTTCTTTCTCACATATAGAACTATATAGAATGAAATTAGTATCTACTGCTTTTCTGGGAATTTGAAGTTCGAAAGAGTTCAAGGTACAAATCATGTTTCATTCCATACTCATCCAAAATAAATGAGACTCAAATCTTATGAGCTTGATATACAAAGGAAATGCGTCAAATGTTACCTATGTGTTACCTAAGAGATCGTAGTCGGCGATGGTTATGGAGAGTTTCTTTACCAGTTAGTGTTTTTCTATTATTATTATTATTATTATTATTATTATTATTATTATTATTATTATTATTATTATTATTATTATTATTATTATTATTAATTGCTTCAAAAACTCCCAAGTTGAAATTTATGCTGATTCTAAACTGCTGGGAATTCTTGTTGAAACAATGAGAAATTTTTCTAAGCTATCCATCCACTAAGACCCTCAAGTCTAAAATCCTGTCGGGATTGCATTCCCTACTTGGGTGACTACCTGCGACAATGTCTTTCCAAGATATCTCCACGCCCATATCAATAATAGTAATATAATAATAATAATATTATATCTTGGATTATATAATATATGTATGTCTTTCCCAGATTTAGCAACCAGTCTTGTAGTAATGGATTGGCGTAGGCCTTGACCAACCAGTTTTTGCTCATCAACACAAAAGCTATTTTGACGTAGGAGTTATTCCACTAAATTTATTTACTCCCTGCTAGCTATAGAGCCAGGATACATGCTTGACTACAATTGATTCTTATATTCAATTAAATCCATCAATTTCGCTATTTCACGACCCATAAATTAGGAACAAAAGTGAACAGCTCCATTCAAAACATGTTCAGGAGCATATAAGCTGGTACCGCACAATATTATATTTTTCTGGTAATTCAAACTATTCATTCTCAGTCAACTTTATTCCAAACTTAGGAACTAAGGAAATTCCACCGAATATACTTTCAATTCAAGAACTAAGCGAGAAAGTAATGCTGGTGGTAGCTGTAAGCCTGGAAATCGGACCTGTTTGAGATTTAAGATTTTATCTCGTTTGTTCCTTAGTTCATGTCCTGTCTTACCAAATCACTTTACTGAGTTCAGAATTTAACTTACTTCAGTGTCTGAACATGAAGAATAAGAGCAAGTAGAACCAAAATAGTAATAAAAATAAGTTAGTTGATACAAGTTTCACTAGGTTGACGGTACATAGTTTAAAATACATAAGAAATACACATAAAAAGGAGAACAGTCTATATGGTAAGCATAATATAAAATGTGTATGTAAATCAAATACAAAATAGAATAGTACAAAAGATCAGTTCATATTACTCTCACTAGCAGATGTAGATAGTATTCCCGCAACTCCCGCCACGCGTAAGGGGGCGCACGAGCTTTAGGGGGTGAAAAAATATATAGAAAGTATAGGCGCATAACTAAGGTCTGCAGGGGGAGGGGCGCTGAAGCTTCAAGTTCTCTTTTAAATACTGTCTACATAAGATGAAATACATCGGATAAAAATACACTACAATCAGTGACGACGCCAGAGGGGAGAAAGGGGGAGAGTGCCCCCCTAATGACTCTGTCCCCCCGTTTGACCTCTTGTCCGCTCCCCCCAGGCTTACATGTTAAAATTGAAACCACTAAATTACAATGAAAACAAATTAATGCCTAGTTGATTTAACAGTTATAGTTTCAAAACACACGTTAACTGTAAACCTTTCTGTTTTCATGGATAATGTGCAGTACCTGCCTCCCCCTGTACCACAGAAGCCTATTCGGAGAAGTACATCCCATCACACTGAATGGTCCTTCTCCAACGTTCCACCAGTGACACAAGCCTCTGACGATACCAGGCTGCAGGTTTTGAAGCAAAGAACTCAGTAATGCCAGTTGTCACATCATGTGTGTCACAGGAAGTGTGCCATGGAACGAAATATGAAAATCAGATGGCGCAAGGTCGGGACTGCAGGGGGGGGGGGTAAACTGTCCAAGTTATCCATGTCCGCAATGTGCTGGCGGACTCTTCTTGACCTGTTGCATGGAGCGTTGTCAAATTGGAGGAACAGTCGCTTTCGGTTCACCAATGCTGGATAACGACGGCGCACAATGTCGTATACCCGTTGCAGCTGTTCAACATACAATGTCCCATCTACGGAACGACCATGTGGAACGAGCTCCCATTGCACGGGACCTTCGAAATTCCACCACACACACAGTACTGTCTTCTTTTCAAACCGCCCTTTTTGAACCACTGGCTGTGCCTCGGTACCTGGTCGAAGCCATTGTTTCCCGGTGTCAGGATAACGAAGAAAGATCCGCTTTTCATCATTCGTGATGACCCGCCTCCAAAACCTGTCGTCAGTTGGGTTTCGAAGCAGTTCTTCACACAGGGTCACACGTTGTTGAGCTTGAGCGAGAGTCAAATCATGGGGAACCATTCTCGGTTGCCTGGAGCGAAACCCAAGTTGATGCAGATGACGAACGACACTGGTTTGTGATGTCTGGACCTCATCTGCCAGCTGACGGGTACTGGTTCCTGGGTTTCCTTCAACAGCGTTCAGGAGGGCATCGATATCCGTCGTTACAGGGCATCCACTCTTGGGCTTGTCATCGAGACTGGTGTCACCAGACCGAAAACGTTGAAACCACTATCTAGCTGTGGACGGGTGGACAGTACCTTCACCTTCTACGGCACAAATTTCCTTGACTGCTGCTGCTGCATTCAACCCCTTTTTCCAGTAATGGCGCAGAAGCACACGACACACAAGTTTCTCCTCAGCCATTGTCCTGCCAACTGTGTATTCAACGCGTAGTTCCTCCCACACACCGTTAGCGCTGTGATCAGACAGACACGTGACACGCTTTCTGCAGCACCAGCTTCACCTGTTCTACACGTTGCACATGGTTTTCCGGCATCGAGTGGGCGGGGCCATCCAACGCTACGAACATATGACTCACCCTGGAATGTACTGTACCTTATTGACACCAATCAATTCCCCAAAACTAAACTTTATTTTAATACCTCGTTTATTTACTTGACGAGAAATATTTATTTTGGACTTGAAGTTAGTTCCCCTTATGTCGAAAACAAAGTGAGTTTTGACAAATTCTAGTTTTTCAGTTGTTTCTCTTAGGAATGTTTATTCCAAGTTTGATCCATATGTTATGTTCCCTGGTACACTATATGCAAAGCTCACTTGCTCATCATATGATAACGCTTACAAGAATGTTGTTCAAACTTACGTATGACGATATAGGACATCGCTCTTAAGATTGCCCCTGAGGTGCAGAACAATAACCGAACCTAAGAAGAACAAGGAGGGATACAGTCGAGAATTTGTAACATATTAGGCACAATAAAGCGAATGAACATTGTCGACTATAAGCGTATATATGGATGGTAATAATACTATTGAAAAGGGGGTAGATGAATAGAACAGAAACTGTGTTTTCTGCGCCCCCCAAAAAATTCCAAGCAGGACAGTTTAGTATGCTGGTGGCGGTGGTGTTGATTATCTTATTGGTGTTACCAGCGCATTACTCTGCAGGATACCACAACAATTTTAAATACAACATACCCTTTTAAATACGGGTATGTCCTCGTTAGTTGAAGCCAGATTTCGCCCTAGTGGGCTTCCACATCTTTAGATCCTTTTAAGGCGACTTTTTGGAAGGGAGGGGCGGAAGAAATTTTTACTTGTAATATGAAAGTCATAAAATCTCTTTAGCACAACTGGTAGAGCGTTCTCTTCGCATTCGGAAGGTTCTGGGTTTAAATTCATCGACCGGTCATTTAAACTGAGTTATACCAGATGTATGCATAAGTAGTTTCCGATTTACCTAAGAGACGGCGCCAGCGAAAAGTACGCAGCGTATTCATTTGACACATATGTCATTTTGTTCGTCTGACATTAAACTACAAACACACACAAGTTGAGTCCGCCAAACACTAGCGTCTTTGTTCTATCGTTCAGTGATCATGTCGAAGTTTGTGCCTGAAAAAGAACATTTGCGGCACGCATTGCTTTTCTTATTTAATCAAAAGAAAAAGGCTGTTGAAAGTCATCGTGTGCTGGTAGAAACATATGGTGAACACGCTCCATCGATTAGAACATGTGAGACATGGTTTCGACAATTTAAAAGTGGTGATTTCAATGTGAAAGACAGTGCGCGCTCTGGTAGACCACAAAAGTGCGAAAACGAGCTATTGCAGGTGTTATTAGAGGAAGTACCTAACTCAAACTCAACAGCAATTGGCAAAAGCATTAAATGTGTCACAAGAAACAATCAACAGACGTTTACGAGCAATGGGGAAGATCAATAAACTTGGTAAATGGGTCCCACACGATTTGAATGAACGTCAAATGGAAAATCGCAGTCACTTGTGAAATGCTGCTTCAACGCCACGAAAGAAAATCCTTTTTGTATCGAATTGTGACGGGTGACGAAGAATGGATTTATTTTGAAAACCCGAAGCGGCAAAAATCGTGACTTTCAGCTGGCGAAACCAGTCCTTCAACACCAAGGCCAAATCGCTTCGGCAAGAAGGCCATGCTTTGTGTCTGGTGGGACCAGAGCGGTATTGTGTATTATGAACTCTTGAAGCCCGGCGAAACCGTTAATGCACAACGCTATCGCCAACAAATGATTAATTTAAATCACGCATTGATCGAAAGACGACCGGAATGGGCCCGAAGACATGGCAAAGTGATTGTGTTACACGACAATGCGCCGTCTCACACAGCAAAACCAGTGAAAGACACCTTGAAATCACTTGGATGGGACATCCTTCCGCACCCGCGGTACTCCCCATACCTGGCGCCATCTGACTATCACCTCTTCGCATCAATGGGGCACGCGCTCGCAAAGCAGCACTTCAGCAATTTCGAAGACGTTGGAAAATGGTTTGCCGCAAAAGACAATCAGTTTTTCTGGCATGGTATGCATCAATTACCTGAAAGATGGGTGAAATGTGTAGAAGCCGATGGCCAATATTTTGAATAAAACAAAATTAATTTCCCTTGAAAATTACGTTTTTTCTTTACCACAAAAACCGGCAAAAACTTATGCATACACCTGATAAAAAGGAGTTTCCTCAGTCACACCAGCCTAATACCGGGATTGCAATTGTAAACTAGCATTTTCACTTCCACATAGTTTTGAATTCAGGCACACCCAGGGGGTCGGAGCCCCGTTGAATTTGCCCGCACCCGTCCTAGAACTTTGCTTCTCTTAATTAGGGTTTACGAGACGCGCTCTGGAAGAAACTTTTACCAGGACACAATATAGACCTATGACATGTTTATTGGTTGATTCATAATGGTTTAATATTTCTTTAAACTTAAAAAACTTTATTTTTTATATGGGCCATTTTTGTAACTTTGGACTTCGGCTCGTCACGATTTGTCTTTAGCTGTCAAGTGTTAAAATCCACACCCATGCCCCTGCCGGGACTCGAACCCGGGACCGTTGAGTCGATAGCCTACCGCCGCAGACCGCTCGACCACCCGGCCGGCGGTTTAATATTTCTCACATAAAATACCAAGAAACTCGTTTTTCTCCCTTGGACGCGTATAAAGGTGATTTGATATCTCCTCTTTTTTTAAAAAAATGAATAGAAGCTTACTGATCACGACAAGCATAAACCCCAGGTACAGTGTACATGTTATCAAACTCTGCAAGATAAAAGTAAAATTGAAAACACGAAAGAAAGAACAAAAAATGGCAGCTGATCACACCAAATTCCTAAATTCCTACTTGAATATATGCTAATCACATAAAAGATTCGCAAAGCAACGTTTACACATATAGGATAGATCTGGGTCTTTGTCTTACTGACGTGAATATAGGAAGTACTTGTTCTCCATATCGGAGATTTTCTGATTTTATTGGTTTTCGCTAGTGCTGCAGTCCCAGAATTTTCAAACTGTATACGCTGAGCATGTTTTAGTTCCTAGCTTTAAAGCGGAGGCTACACTTAAATAAATGACCGTGGTAATTCAATGCTTTTCGGTGTCCCACGTCAACCACCACATTTTTAATGCTATATAATAAAAAAAAATGGCGTCGATTTCGGTGATTTAACACAATGATTTTGTTGTCAATGTTGATTCGACACAATGGAGACTGACACAAATTGTTTCGAGGTGCTAATATTCGTGAAGATAAAAGATTGGTATTTGAGGTGTATGCATGAACAAAAGTCTATCTTTTAACATGTAACATAGACTGTTGTTCATGCGTATGCCTCATTTGTTAATGTTTACTAAAAGTTTATTATCACACCAGGTTCAGGTCATTATTTGTCTTCCTGAAGTACAATAGTCTGCAAACATCAAACAACTGAATTGTTGCATTGATTTAAGTCAGCAATGTTCTTTCAGAGTTTATGAGATATGAGACAATCTGGAAGGTCGTTAGTAACTAGAAGGAATAATAAAGGTCCGAGGTTCGAACCTTGAGGCACACCGAGTAAAATAGTAAAATCTTTTGATTTGTGTGCGTGTTTTCTATTTTCAGGAACGACGAAAATAATTTTATTAGAATTACGAAAAATTTAACATATCAAAGTTTAGAAAGTACTATATGATTCATGCTCAGCAGTGTCAAACGCTCGAGAAAAATCCATGTAAATAACATCAATGTGTCTGTTGTCGAGCTTCCCTGCTAGTAAGTATGGAAGTGTTGATAAATTTGATGTAATACATTTATTTGGCATGAAACCATGTTGAAGAGTTGATAAGATGAAGTGCTGATTTTATACACTTAAAAAAACAGGTTATATATGACGTTTTGGAATACCTTTAGAAAATAAGGCAGAAGTGTTATAGGTCGAAAATTTGTTCAATCTCTGGTGCTGCTCTATTTAGAGATGGGGCAAATAAGAATTGTTTTTTTCACATTTCTGGAAATATACTGGTGTGATGAGAAAATTAAATATGGTATGTAGAGGATACTTTATAATATCTGAACATCGTTTTACTACGGTATGGTGGTATATCATCCAGGCTTGTTGTATTTTTAGACTTCGATTTCTTGATTGCTTCCTCAACTTCTGATAATTCGAGTTATGTTAAGCATATCGATCTGCCGATTCATTGAATCATTATCAATAATTTCAACAATGTCATATTGGGCTGGGATCACTTTAAATGCGTCCCGTGAACTATCGCCATTAGTTGTTACATGCAAGTAAATTTAGTCATGTACTAGTTGCTATGTAAAATCTCTTTAATTAAAAATGTGAATATTTGTATTCTATATCCTATATATAGAGCTTTACTGAGAAAATAACCATTACTAAGAAAAACACAAAAGGTACCAGACAGTATTCCACCGCTTCCTTCCACAAATAACATCCAAGGCCGGATTTCGTATCTTTATAAAGCCCCCCCCCCCCCCTGTGAAAATGTCCGAATCCAACACTGTTTCTACATCCTCTCTCCTACTCTATCCCGGCCTAAATGCAATTCTTAAAATGTCTCCGAGAGCTAACGAGTGTGTAGTCAAAAAGATTTCCGTATTTTTGTATTCGGCTATTGAACCAATGACGGAAATGCAGAGTTATATCATTTCCATAATAACAATTAATTGATACTTTGAATTTGAAAACTCCTCGTAATAATTTGATCCAGTAAGATGTAGTAACATTTAAAATACAATGCACCACTCCACTCAAATGGAGAAATATTCAAGTTCCTTTTCCGCAGCATACGTAGGCTGAAGGACAAACCACAGCGTTTATTTCCCATCAGACGACTGAAGTTAAATGAGGATTCTGATCGATCGAGAGATCCTTATCAACAACAATTTGCAACGATTAGCTAGCACATAAATCACTTTCATGCTCTTCAACTAGTCATTTAAATACCCACCTATACATATATCTAAGGGCTAAAAACGTCGATTTTTCAAATTATGTTTAGTTATTTATTACCAACGTATAATATTCGCGTATTGAAATATCTCGTTTGTCTGCTTGTCAATGGACTGTTCAAATACATGACTAATATGTTTCTTTGTGGGTAGGGAGTTCACTCAGAACGATGTAAGCATTTTCTTCCTTAAATTCCTGTAGTTATAACAAGTGTTCACATATATCATACGTCACATTACTTCAGAGGAGTACGTATGTAATTCATGTTCAAAACTGGAACTAATTGAATACTTTTGTATTTTTTCTTTCTTTTACTTCTCCACTTATGTTAGGAATTAATCAATTTATTTGAGTTTAGTCAGGCGTATTCAGGTACACAGTTATAAAAAAGGATTTCTGTAAGTACAGGTTGGTTTATAGTGAAATCATAACTTGGGTTGGGTTCGGAATTTGATGTAATGTCATCTTCTTTCTGAAGGTGTATAGTAACGATGTCAGTTATTAAAAAAAAATCAATTTACCTAAAACTGAAGAAAAAATATTATTATTTTCATTTCTGGACGTTATTACGTTTATTGTTCATATTTTCGCTATCAAGATTGAAACAAAAAAAAATTAGAATAAGTATACAACATCTAGTATTTGTGAAGTACTTCTAGAAATGAGGATATGAAATGTGAAAATGAGATAAAAACATGGAGAAACAGGCGTTCACTAAGAAGAAGAATCTTGCAAAAAAGAAAATTGAAAACTTTTGAAATGTGGATATGAAGAAGAATGGAAAACCCTTGTAACTAAAAGAAAATGTATACAAAGAGTATTAAATGATCCCTGAAATAATATGAATAAATTAGGCATATATATATATAAGTTGTATATAATGTAATTACAGTATTATGCTATTTTGATGCATTTAGAGCCGCGGTGGCTCAGTGGTAGAGCGCTCACCTCTGGTGTGTGGGGTCCTCAGTTCGCTTACTGCTCATGGCACATATGCGTAGACTTTGTGATAGACAAATATCGTGTGTGGGGGATTTCTCGGGGTTCTCCCATTTCCTCATTCCAGTAATTCTCTCATCGTCATCCATTCGGCCTGAGCCAGTTCCCTAAAGGCTTTAACATGTTCATACATTTAATTCTGTGTATGTATACGACCCAAGAAAGGTTCACAAAGTTTTTGAATGTTCTTTTACAAAGTAACTGCAAATTGAAACCGTTCAGGAACTTCTGTGACACTCTTATCCAGGGTTACCAGATATCATCCATTTGGAGGATATGTCCTCCATTTTAATCTTTCCTCCTGTCGTCCCTCCTTTATTCTCATTAAATATCTTGAAATGCCCTCCATTCTCTAGTGACCAAGTTAATAAGTTCCGAATTGGTCATATTCGTACTTCTGAGATCTAAATTCTTAATTTTAATAAAAAATGTTAGTTACCAAAAATGATTCAACATTTCGTAACCACTTTATATTATCATTAAATTTTATTACTCGATAGGAAGATATAATAAAACTTTTGTTTAACTAGGTCTTGTAAAACTGAAATTTTTTTAAAACTAAGAAATTTTTCTGGTCGTCAGTGTTTCTTTATCAGATTTTAAATTAAAGGTAGCCATAGCTGTCAACCAATCTTAGCTTAGTTGTCCCCCGTTGCAAGAGAAAAAATCTGCAGTTGTCTCCATTTTGACTTTACTGCCCTCCATTGGTAAAAAATGATCGGGTAGCCCTGACCCTATGTACTTTAAAATGTAGAGTGTTGCAGGTAAACGTTTTATATTTCGTAGCAATTGAAGGGAATATACAAATACATCGGTCATCTTTCATTTTACACGTGACCGGCCAAAATGATAAAGTTTCCCTCAGCCATGCAGGATGTAAACAACATACATCTTGAATTTTTAGTTCATTATTCCTTATTTTTCCAGTTTTTTTTTTTTTTTGAGTCTATAGATTTTCAGATCCAAACCATATTTCTACGCGATAGAAACGATAAAGCAGCAAAATGTGGTTTGACTAACATGTTGGATTGGACAAGTAAAAGTGGTTTCAGTAATTCTGTATTCTGGTGCCATCTCTCGACACTTCGCCGAACTAATTGGACACGACAATTTCAACAAGACTCGCACATAAAAGTGGGTATTCATGTGGAATAATGTATTAACGCAAACGTAAATATTTACCGCATAATTTACATATTTGATTTCTATATCGAAATTTGAAGTTCCCACGCCAAATATGAAGCAGATAAGAATGTAAACTTACTATATTTCGAACAAAAAATTACAATAGTGATAGTAGAAAGAAAACTCATGTAAATATTTTCCGAAAACAAAACGGAATTTCCGATGCTAAAAGTAATAAATTAAAAAAAAAAAAACTGCTTAAAAAATTAAATACTTAATTGCAAACATATCTTTAAAAGCACTAAAATACACTCACTTCAATCACTGAAAAAGTTCATAAGATCACAAAAAATACCTTTTAAATTAAAATAAAAAACTTATCGAAGACGAAAAACAAAAAAGACTCCTAATTTTCAGAAACGAATTGCAAAGGCTCTATGCCAGTTCACAACATACATGACTGTTTCTATTCTATTAACTACCTAACTAACTCTATGACTTACGGAACTCACAAGTTCATCGCCACAGTAACAAATATTCGCCATTGGATTCTATCCCGGGCAACATCAAGCTACTTTTCATCTTGAGCATCTACCTCTGAAAGATCCCTTCTAATATTGTCATTCCATCGACGTCTCGGTCTTCCCAACGACCTCTTTCCCTCCGGTTTACCAACCAAGATGCAATGTAATCTTCGTTTTCCCCCCATCCGAGCTACGTGGCTTGCCCATCTTAGCCTCCGTTATTTCATTAATCTTATAATGTCGGGTGAATCATACAATTTGTGGTATTCTTCATTTTCTAGTCTCCTCTATTCTCCGGTCAGCTCGTTCCGTTTCGGTCCTTATACCTTTCTCAAAAACCTTATTTTCAAACATACGTAATTTACGTTCAAGGGTCGTACTCTAACTTTCGCACACCCTTACTAGCTCAACAAGTTTCTTCGGAATTCCAAATTGTACCAGGATATTGTATAGTTTTTCCCTTTTGATAGAGTCATATGCTTTCTTAAAATCTATGAATAACTGGTGAATAGTCCCATTATATTCCCACTTCTTCTCTAATAATTGTCTCGAGGCGAAAATCTGATCCAACGTAGATCTATCTTTTCTAAATGCACATTGGTAATCTCGAATTATTTAATCTACGTATATGCTGAGGCGTGTTAGCAGGATAGTACTTAACACTTGATAGCAATGTTGGAACTAAAGAGATTCCGCAGTAATTATTACAGTCACATTTACGCCTTTTTTTCTAAATCCGAACTATTACTGAGGTTTTCCATTCCTTTGGAAGTTCCTTCTTTCTCCATATAACACTTATCAATTTATGTAGTTCCTTGACTAGTGCTGTTCCTCCCGCTAGGCTGAGATATATTGTCAATCCCTGGTGACTTGAATTTTTTTTTTCAATTTCTTTATCGAAATTTCGACCTCAATCTCGTTAGGTTTGGATATCCACGGTGTTGGCTAGCAGCCATTAAGGTCGAAATTTTGACAATCAAAATTTTGACTAAACAGAAGAAAGAAAAAGTGAAAATTCGATTCAATCCGTTAACATTTCCCAAATAATTTTATTTTTGATAAATTACCCATAAGCTTAATAGAAATAACCTAAGCTATTATATTTGAATTTTATTGTATGTTAAGTTGCCTAGCTATAAGGCGCTTTGATCAAGAAACGAGATTTCAAATAGAAAAATGTAAAAGAAAAGTTTGGACAGTATATCTGGAAAATGTTATTTAATATTGTTCTATGGTCCAGAATACCCAACAGATGATATAGTTTATTCGTTAATATTGTATTTGCTATTTTCGTATTCTTGTATTTATTATTTTAGTATTTGAGTACTTTTCTAGTGTATTTGCTATTTTCTAGATAACTTCAAGTATTATACAGGAGAATATTTAAAATTTTCCTTTCAAAATTCAATCTAGTGTTATAAGCATATTGTAAGAGTGGAACAAATTATTATTGTTAATTTGAAAAAAAAAGAAACGACATATTAGTAGACACATACCCATGGAGCAACGTATGTTTTTTCTTACGGCTCCAGTATTTAAAGAAGATGTTAAATGCTAAGTACTTATTAGAATATTTATTTTGAGCACTCTGAGATTGAGATAACGGATTCATTCATTTTGTGAGTCTCATTCATCTGGAGAAAGTATTAAAAAGATTAACATAGAGTAATCAATGTCATTCATGTGTATAATTTACAACATTCTTGTATTAATTAATTCATTCATTAGTTCGTTCAATAATTTAAATTATTTAACATAATTCAAGTATCCACTGTACCAAAACACCCGTGTCTGTTTTGTGCAATTTTCAAAGGAGAGGAAGAATTTCTCAGACAGGTAGACAGCACAAATCCCAGGAGATAACATTACGGAAAGCTGAACCAAAGAAGTTTTTATACATTGTAAAATATTTTTGAAATATTGTTTGATACAGATAGTAGAGTTTAAGATATAAGGATACATTCCTGATGGGCCTGAAAGGTAAAAAACACAGAGAGATTTATTTTACTTGGTTGGAGGTTCTAACTTCCCCCTTTAAGTGTGATTTCCACATATACGCAGAAAGAGAAAACTGTGCCTTATCGTAATCGAACATACACTTCCGATCAAGTGTTTGCTTGTCATTTTAATCACGTATTTTAAAGAAATATTCTCAGTGAATGTGGATTGCTATCCTTAATATACAAATAGAAAATATTATTAGAACATGCCGTAAGCCGTGGAAGTAACTGTTTATGTTTTGCGGGGTTCGGTCAACGTATCTCTGACCTTCTATATTGTTTAGATGTACATGATTACCCAGTAGCACACATACGTTAAAAGTACGTAGATTAAACGTTAGTACCGAAACGTAATTTTAACGTTGTATATACACCGATATGTCCGCCTGTTCAACCGTTCATTTAACGTTGAATATTGGTTGAGAAACAGGCTGAAATCGACATTTAGAATAAACGTAGTGTTTATCACCAAGAAGTGGACGATGAAGAAACACATTTTTAATGTTATTTACGCCCACCTGTTCAATCTTTTTCAGTTGGACAAAACAGAATTTAATAACCTCCAACTTCCAACGGGGTTGCTTATAGTCATATTTCTGAAGATTTCCGGTGGTTCCCCTAATATTTTACGGTAGTATTTGCAACATTCCTGCCATTCATTTTACCGTAACAATGACGCATTTTTACAGTCAACAACTGTAAGAAAATTAAGGAAATATCAGAAAACTGCAAAACTATTGTTAATAGTTCTATGAACATAAAAGAAGAAGAGCTGTTGCTAGCTTAAAGATACATAGATTTAAAAACAATCACCCCTCCTATCTTACCTTCTTCTTCTTCTTCTTCTTTAATCACTAGTATAATTTTAACAATATCAACACGTTCTTAATATTATACACAATCTTGATTCGAGCCAGATTTGAATATTCCTCCGGTGTTTGGAATGATTTGTCCAAAACCATGTCTGGCAAACTTGTATCTGTACAAAAGTACCTTTTTTTTTTCAATTAACCTGTTTTAAATTCATGTAACCATATTTCTTAACTAAAGGGTGATATATTTAATCATCTTAATTCTAGTTTTCAATCCTATTAGTTTACTTTTAAATATATTTTATTACTTTATTTTACTTGTATATCTTGCTTGCTTCATGTATCTATTTGTATTACAGTTCACTTTTATTTGTGCTGTTGTTGCTCTTAGTCTCATGTATCCATGTATCTCACTTAACGAATTTGTAACATGTATTGACCAAGTGCTATCTTGACCTTCCAAATGTTTATGGCATTCTAATAAATTAAATCAAATTAAATTAAATTATTATTATTGCTGCCTTTACGCGAGGACATTTTTCTTCCATATTTCTAGATCATCTATTTCTTCGGAAACTTGACCCAATGTTATCTCAAGGTTAGCGTTCCAACACTTCTGACTACGTAAAATAATAAACATTGTTATTAAAATTTATCAAGAAATAGATTTTTTTTCAATTTTTTCTCCTTCAACTTGTCTATTTTGTAATTGAAAATTGATGAGTTAGAAAAGCAAATGTACAAGAAAAAGAAACCGGAGGAAGGTTGAAAATATGAGAAGAAAAAAATTAGTCAAATGTTTTCATCGTAAGCGAAGAAAAGCAAGTGAAGCTCCCTTTTGTCAAATCTTCAAACTTCCTCTTCTATTATGTTAATGAGAATCCGCCCTTGTTTTTTAATGAAGAATCTGGTCTCAAAGCTACACGTAAAGTGATGTTAGAAGAGTTTTGAGTATATTGGACTTGTCTAGTGCTGTCATTTTACAAAAACTCCACCCAACAATATTTAAACAAAGTGAAATTGGTATGGAAAGTTAAAAGTGAAGTTGGTAGTGGTAATAGCAATGGCAGTGTAGCAATCTTTCTATATTTTATGGTAGGAGAGAAAAACAGACGTAAAAGGAAGTCTAGACACATAGACAAGAGACTTAGAAATATGCTTTGTATTTTTTTATTTTTACACTTCGTAACCACATTATTTTTGTTAAGGTGTGGGGAAAGTGTTATGTGTAGTCTGGATGATGTACCAAGTCTTTCCTTTTACAGGGGAAGCTGGAATAGAAAATTGATATAATTTTTGTCTATTTAATTCATATTAACTACTGTGTAAGGCTTTATGGACTTAGTTCATCACAAATCTGGGGGATGGCAACTCTCCGCGAAAACACTTTATGAAAGAAACTTCAGACGAAGTATTTTTTAAAAATCATTAAATTTTTTTTAGACATACTTTTATAAACAATTCGTACTAAAAAGTTACACATAATTTTGTTGATGCATGACTAAAAAGAAAAGCATGGGGCACGCTCTCATATACAGTCACTTTTTTAATTCTTGAATTGGCGCGCATGCTTTCCTTTTTAGTCATGCATAAACAAAATTATTTTTTAACAGTACAAATTGTTTAAGAAAAGTATACTCAGGGGTGTAGCCACGGGGACACGAAACTTGGGATAATACTGTAGGTACTCTGTTTCGGGTTACTCCATGACTGCTTGGCTGCTCGACCCCTTTAAAAAAAGATATTTTTTAAATATTAATATCCCTTATATAACAATAGTTCAAAATGAGTATTATTTTATTTTTATACCAATCTATTAATTAATAGCAGCCAGTTTAGTATTGCGGTGTATACAAACATTTGTGTTACTAGACGTTCATGAAAAATGTAGTCCATATGCGCACTCGTTTACCATAGGACATTCAAATAAAAACAATTCTTTCCTTTAAAATTCACTTGATAATTTCAATCCTCTGCATAAAAAAACTTAAAGCGTAACCGAACTGGTCAAAATGGTATCCAAATGTGACTGTTGAAACAGAAACAGTTTCGGTCTTCAGGACGCTTTTCGCCCGGTAGAGATTGAATACCAAAGTTAATTTTTTGTGCACTATTAACATATCAAAGTATATTGAGGGTTGATATATGCTTCCTTAATTTTTTACGAATGTTTGGAAATCCAAAAAATTGTATTTTGTACATATTAGATGCCCAATGCCTCTGGTGGAACAAAACATAAAAATCTAATTTCTTCACATATTATACATCTATGTAAGAAGAAACTACGGTAAAAAATTGAACTTCGATATTTGTATTTGAAGGGAGCTACAAATTTAGTGCAAATTGGGGGGTGAATAATGCTCATGCACGCTATGGTATGAATATTGCAGATTCTTACCTTGGGGGGGGAGACCAGATATAAATTATTTTTTATATGTTAGGCACTTATGTCAGGAGAAACTAAAGTAGAAATTTCAACTTTGATATTTGAGTTTGAAAGGAATTGCGAATTTGCAAATTGTGGGGTGAATAGTGCTCGTGCACCCTTTGGTATAATGCCCAGGTAAAATATGAATACGTAAAGTAGATCCTGAAACATTATTGTAAGAGAGCTTATTTTATATATCCAGTATTCAGTTGGTAATGTGTCTGCTCCGCATGGCATTTCTTCGTTCCATTATACAACCAAGCTTCCGGGAAAATGTTACCACCTTTCTATGAGTGTGTGAAGCGCTTATACAGCTGTCTGCATCTGTTAATACTTAAGCATTTCAATGATCATTACAGTAGTAAAATCGTAATTTTGATAGTAATAAAGAATATTTCTTTTCAGAACCATTATTCATATGAGTTACTAAACCACACACGAGCATTATTGATCTCAAATTTGCGAATCCGTAAGTACCTTCAAACTCAAATATCAAAGTTGAAATTTCTAATGTAGTCGCTTCTGACATAAGTGTACAGATTGTGGAATAATTAGATTTTTATCTAGTCTCCCATCAGAGAACTAAGCGTGCACGAGTATCTTTCAACTAATTGCAAGTTTGTAACTCCTTTAAACTCAAATTTAAATTTCTACCGTAGCTTCTCCTAACAAATGAATAACGTGTGAAGAAATTAGATTTATATATTTTATCCCACCATATTAAGCCTCAAATATGCATAAAATGCGATTTTCTAAATTTCAAACCTTGATATTCTGTATACCTTCAATGTACTTTGATATGTAATAGTGTACAAGAAATGAGCTTTATTCAATCCTTTCCGGGCGAAAAAGCGCCCAGAAAACTGGATTTCTTTCTTTTTCGACAATCACAATTCAATTCCGTTTTGATCAGTTCGATTACGTTTTAGGTTTTTCATGCAGAGGACTAAAATTATCAAGCAGATGTTATTGACAAGAATTATTTCTGTTTCAATATCCTTTGATAAACCAGTCAGCAGATATTACATTTTCCGTAAAAATCTTGTAACACAAATTTTGATATGCGCCGCAACATAAAAATGGACACCATTAATCAATCGGTTGGTATAAAAATAAAAGAATACTCGTTTTGAACTATTCTTATATCCAGGATATAAATATTATTATGATAATTATTAGTATTTTGAAAGGGATCGAGCATCCAAGCTGGACGGTTTCAGAGGCACTTTGAACGTTGAATGAACGTTGAACTATTTTGGATAAACACGAACTATGTGATACTCTTTGATATTTGTAGAGGTGCCCCCGTAAGTTAATACGATTCCCCCGCGACAATTTGTCTAGCTACACCGCTGTGCATACATTTAAAAAGTATTTTGATTATTTTTTCGAGCCTTTTGGTGTTCGGATACATTTTCTCAACCTAATACTTTGTGACCCAAATGATAAAGAGTGTTCTGCAACCAGTCAAAAGCAACATCGTTGCAGAGTTAGTATTTTATTTTAGGGTGAAGAAGTCTGTATTAAAAACACATTTTAAATATGCTTTTAAAATATAGAAATATATGAAAGTAATAATGGAATATTGTATTGCCACTCGACTTGCATCGATGTGAAAAAATTCATCATTGTATGACGTCGGGAAATAAGTTAAATTAAGGTTGCAAGATTTGAGGACACCACGAACATGGAAGGTGATTGTCGGTCAGAAGTGGAAGGGGGGGGGGACAGTTAGCCTTTGAATATTTGTATCAGTGTAAAATATATATTATATTCCGGCAGCACATCACGTAGAAACACACGATACATCGGACCACACAAACGATGGGGCAACATGTAAGGTCCTATCAAATGGTCTCCTACTATGCCACACCACACGTTCACGGTGAACCGATGTTGATGCTGTTGAACAACGACAGCGTGCGGATTTTCTACATCCGAGACGAGGCTGTTGTGCGCATTGAACACTCCATTCCTGGTGAACATTGCCTCATCTGTCCAGAAAACTAATGTTGGGAACTGCGGGTTGGCATGCGTTTGTTGCACATACCATTGGCAAAATGCCACACGCAAGGGAAAGTCCGATGTCGTGCACCTTCTGCAATTTAAATGGGTGCATGCCCTCCTCCTGCAGAACGCGAAGTACATTTGTATGGTGGCTGTTTCGGGGATGCGGCGTTGGACCAACACTTCGTACGACCAACAGCCTCTCAAGCATCAAGAACCGGCGTACGACCAACACCCCAGGGCAAAAATCTGTGTTGGTCGAACGCCGTGTTGGTTTCGTGTTGGTCCAACGCCGTGTTGGTTCAACGCCGTGTTGGTCCAATGCCGTGTTGGTTCAACGCCGTGTTGGTCCAACGCCGTGTTGGTCAAACGACGTGTTGGTCCAACGCATGTAACCCGCTGTTGCATGGGAGAGCAATGGCACGTGTTCTGGTGCTAGGGCAGTCCCTTATTGCATCCAATACGCCCTCCTCAAATTGCACAGTGCGAACAGTTCGGCGTCTTCCACGGTCGCCACTACTGGGTAGCAGAGATCCTGTTTCACGCAGGCGCACATCAAGGCGTTGAAAGAAGATGTGTGATGTTAACCGCCTATTCGGATACCGTGCGTGATACAGTCGACGTGCTGCACGGCTATTTTGATGGGCCTCGCCATATACGAGATGCATATCAGCAGGCTCCTGGGTGGTGTAGTCCGCCATTGTTTTGTTTCACACTTGCTAACAACAACGGGGAACTTCACTTCCTCTTGAAGGTTCACTACTCTATTACTACACACGTATGTCACATACGGAAAGCCATACAGCTGTTTCCACACGAGCAACTAACTGGAACACTACACTACAGCACTTGTACTCCTTGGCGCAATTCAACCATATACCCCAGACTATTATTCCAAGCTGGAACACTGGCAGGAAAATCAACAGTGGGCTACGCTCTCTCGTATCACCAAGCTCTCATACATCACACCTGACCTTACGTCCAGCGCCCCTAGCGGAGCTCACGCGCGGACACCAACACGATGCTTTGTCGACATAGCGTTTGGCAGTTAGGATCACACACTGGTCCGGAGAACACCTTACAGTTTAGTACAGTACGTCGCAACACTGTTGTACACCAATTGTTACGAAGCACTACGTACGAACCATAATGTTCGTAACGGGATGCAAGGGAGCCGTGCGCCTCGGTAGTAGAGTGTTTAGTTGCATGTTTCGAAACACGACGAGTGTGGATGTAGTAGATACATTTGTTGCAGGTCCGCAGCTCTGTTGGAGCGCATGGAATTGCATTCTGGCGGTCTGCAATTCCTGGTCCGACCATCCTGACTGGGGTTCCCCAAGTTTTTTCGTAGTCCCGCCAGGTGAATGCCGGGAGGGTACCTATACTAAACTGGCCTTGGCAGCTACCTTTTCCCACGACATAGGCCATAGATGCCACTTAGTCTTAAAATGAAATTCAATACGGTCCTGTCCGATACCTTTCCCCATCCTTTCCCACGGCATAGGGTCTTAGAACCGACTTTCTCACGGCTCTCGCTCGCAAACGCTTTCGGCAAACCTCACGAGAGTTCATTGGCATTGGCAGCGGTTGTCTAGGAATGGGGTGGACTACGTTATGGTGGGGTAACACCTTGCTCGCAGTACCAATGTACTCTAGTACACTGTTGTTTTCTTTCGGAGAACAAATTTCCTGCTGGGGGCAAGTGCCCCTTGGCCCCTTCGGTAGCGCCACTGCTCACTTCCAGTGGTCCCGGTTATATATCGTACATGCGTGGCCCAACGTTTCTCGTCTTCTGCATCCCTTTTCCGCATGTCAGTCTGTCAACATCAGTACCCCTCCCCCCTTGAGAAATTCCTTGCGCCGCGTCCCTACCTCCATGCTTCTGCCATCATTGTGTCATTCAGGCATGACTTTCTCTAAAATGTTTGGGACCGCTTGCTGTTGCACCTTTCCTTAGTCCGCAATGAGGTGTCACACGTCGTTTTGCAGCCATTTGCGACAGCTTGTAACTCCGAAATGACACCGAATTTAACAAACTGTCACATAAACTTTTTGTTTGTTTTCATGTGTAGATTCTTCTCCCAAGCGTTGTAAACGGAATTTTGCACCACCCTGTATATACAGTATATATGGGTGTAGTTAAGAAACGTTTTATTCTAAATCTTATATCCTACAATAATCTTCGAGACTGTGTAATCACAAGGGTTAATTTTACGCAAAGTTTGTTAAACTGTATTAAATTTTGCGCCTACTTCTAGAAAGTGAAATATGAATTTTTGAAAGAAGATAAAAAGATAGGCGCCTTAGATTTTTAGTTTAAAAAAAAGTTTCTAAGCTGTTGTGTTCTCTCTCTTTTCCTCTTTTTCCCTTTTTAATCCACTTTTAAAGGTAGTCTACTTTCTCCTACGAAAATCATTTTTCTTCCATGTACAAAACATACCAAATTCAAAAATACATCAATACTCCCATCCTATCCAGCCATCTTCGATTCCCTAAAACAAGACATCACTACACTTCATCCTCTCAATCTGTCACCTTATATCCAAACCCTCTTCAGCATTAATATTTCACCAGTGTAATAACAAGAGCTTCGCCTTTTTCTTCATCAGCTTTGAGACGACCTGTGTAAGTACAGATAACCAGTCATTCGTCTCACGAACTTCATCAGTATGTGTGCTTTCAGTCTCCTTACATTGCAGTCAAAAGTTATATTTACAAATGATTTTCAGAATATTTCAGAGCGAAGTTATTTCAACGACATTCAATGCATTGCAGATGTGCGAGTAACTTAAATCAAGAGGCAATAAATGTACTAAAGAACACCGAAGAACAAGGTGGGAAGTCCAAACTTAATTTGAGTGTATCGTGAAATATTTTACAATGATGTTGTTTGCAGTTAAGGGTTTATGTATAGGCCTATATGATTGTAAAGGGCAAACTATGTTGCTGCCATCTGTTGAGAAAATCTGGTGTGTATTGATACCAAGTGCTTTTTGCTCATCAGAACTATTTTGTGTAGGAACAAACTTTCTCATTAATGAAAATGGCTACAAATCTTTGGAAGATTTTTGTCGTATACCGGTTTAAGAAAATACATTTTTTAAAGGTAAGGAACACCATCTTCCAGGAAGCTCGTCCGTCAAATGAAACTTATTTCCTATTTTCTCTTTTATTTTGTTGAATTTCACAAATATATGGATCTTGGTGGAATATCCTGGAAGGTGGAAGGAAGATCTTGCTTGGGTTGGGTGTTAGAAAATTAGTCGTCAAGATTTAAGTTTCCATAGTAACAAAATACTAACAACGAATCAGACTAATCACCGATTAAAGGGAATATTTCTAAATTTCATAGAAACGTTTTGTGAGAAGGAAGATCATCATCTCTCGAGAAGTTTTGAATACTATATGACCATGTGTGTTTTTGTGTGTAAAAAGGTGAGTTCTTAAATAAATTATTAAACTATTCACTAATCATGTGTGTTTCCTATTCATGTTATTTTTTTTTTTTTTTTTTAGAAATTGAACTTTATTTCTGGCCTTTAGTTCATATTTGGTTCATACCTTAATACTGCAGGGGAAAGGATGTGACAAAGAAGTCGTGGCCAGGACCTAGTTTCAAGGTACCATATCAAGCGAGTACTAGCATGGGTGTGACAAAGAAAATCCTGGGAAGAGCTCAGTCAGCATAGGCGGTTGTGGGCGCGAACTCCAGGACCTTCTCAACGTATAGTCAACAATCTGTTAACAGAACTACAGCCGCTTAGTAAATAAGAATTTATGATGAAACCTTTGCTTTGGTATACACTGGAATAAGTTATGAAGACAACCTTTCCCCGTCTTTTTAAGTGTCATTATCTGTATTTTGGATATGAAGGTTTTGAAAATAAAAACAGAATCAACATAACGTTTTTTTATGTATTCTGATATGTACTAATACAATCTGAAACAAAAGTAATTCATTTCCTTTCTCATAAGTAATTACGATCATACTTGTCTAAAAAAAAGTAAGGCGGAGTTCAGTCGGGGGACTGCGTACCGCCAAGCTTCAGTAGCGAGCATCCTATTTGGATGATCAATGTTCCGTTGGAAAAAATGCTGCGAGACTTTCCAACGACATCTCAACCACCTTCTTAGCCCTAGTAGTTCCTGGGTTGAAAATTGTCGATAGACGGAATGAGCGGTTCTAGTACAGTAGTTTCAACTTTTGTTTTGTGAAGTCATTACAAGAGATCTTCGAGGGGTAGGTATTCGTGATGAAAACTGGTTAGAACTTGTCCAGAATAGAATCCAATGGTCAACGTTTGTAACTGCAGCGATGAACTTTCAGGTTCCATAACTTCGTAAGCCATTGAGTTAAGTAGCAAGGATAATTTGGTATGTTTATAAAATAAAAGATGCTAAGTCAGTCTTCATTTGCTTGTTTCAGCTTAGCTCTTATCATTCGTATGCTCGGTAGCAAGTGTTCCTGTTGATATTATGAAGATTTGTTTCTCAAATTATTAAAATTTCTTTCAAACTTCAAACTTTGTATCATGTATCATGTTCTAGCATATACCAACTCACATTCACATCAACGCAAACTTACCAGAATGCCCAAATACCCGTGCAAAAAGGTGAAAAATGAGCTGTTCAGAAATTCGCTAATTTAACGAAAGTGTATTTAAATGCTTCCATAAAATTTTATCAAGTTATACGACCTGAGAATCAAAATACATATTATAAGATCATTTGGAAATATTGTCTGGTGAGGTATCTTGAAGGTATAACGGTCAAGCCTAACTTAAGGTATCATTTCGGTATTCGCCTAGTGTAACTGAGAAATTTCAGACTTGAAACCGATCTTGGGAAATTTCAGAGACTTAAAACGGGTCTCGGACCCACACATCACCGTATTGCCAATCCGAAGTTCACGACGTTAGGTACTGGACCACGGAGGCGGGGGGATAGGCCTTGGTATTCTTTCTGAAGGCAGACTTACGATCTGAAAATCTATGAGTAAAGTGATCTGATGGTGGTTGGTCATTGTCCCCATTGTATGGATATAATGCCAAAAGCGGCTACATTTTAAAGTGGATTCCGAACCATTATGTTGAATGTGGAAGCAAGAATCGAACACGGGACTTCTCTTTTGTTTACAAGACAACCAGATAAACCACTGATCTATTGTAAGCATAAAATTAATAATAATGGTAGTAAACCATTAACAGACGACTGGTTAGCGCTTCATTTTCGGTGCGAACAATCCCGAGTTCGCGGTGTGGGCTTGCGAAAATGGTGTTGATCCAGCATTGTGTTGCCAATTGGGGAAGCACTTGAATTAACAAGTAGAAGTCTTCTGTCCTGAAAGTTTAAGAATAAAATTAAAATGCTGACATAGGGAGTCACGTGATACCACGATGACCACGTGACACCTTCTTGGAACCAAAGTCGTCTATGACTCGGATGGACTCGCGAATCAAGATGCTAAATAAACCAAATATCTTTGATCAGGACAAAGATGGAAACACTGCTCACGGCGGCATAATTTATGTGGAGGAAGAAGAAGCATATTATGGTTTGTTAGCGGATGGATCATCTTTGGTTCAAAACATTGGACAAAAGAAGAAGAAAAGAGAAATTGGAAAGAAAAACAGACTTCCTTTCCATGGTTTGCCTTCGGGTATGCTCCTATTACTTTTAACCCAACATCAGTCAGCCGTCAGTTGTTTTCGGTTGCTAAATGCCTCTGGGAAATTAGTCGTTTTAGATACTAGGAGGAAGATCACGGTATCTCCTAATGGCGGCAGACAGCATATGTATAGAAAAAGAAGTTAAAAAACGGAAAGGGATGAAACGAAAGGAATATGTTTTGCATCTTTCCACCCCTTTTCTTTTCGGGGACTGTCGTGCCGCTCCGTGTTAAGAAATGCCAAAGTATTTTTTGTTTACTTCTACCCTCAACTGGACGGCTTGCTTCTGTCAAGATATGTGCTTTTTTCTCTAGCTTTTAATGTAAAAAAGAAACTACAGAACTACGTCTTCCAATGCTGACTGATATTGGTAGCAGATCCAACATCACCGGAACCCGGGCACATCAAATGTCAAAGTAATCACAGGGTGGTCGTAAACTAGAGAGTTAAATGGTACTTGGTTGTCTGGCTGAAAGGGACTGCTGTTTTCTATACTTTTAGGCTACTGGAATTTTTTCTGTTCTGGAAAGGAGATTTCCTTCTTGAATTTGACAGTCAATTTTACAGAAAATTACAAGGAGAATCAGTTCATGGAGATACGAAATTACGAACCTTATTATGATTATGCCGAAGTAGAAAGAAATGTCCTTAATAATTAATCATAGCCCAATTGTAGGTCTAACGTTTTGATGTACTATAACGAGAATGGAAGCCGTATTCCTCTGTTGCGAGTCAAAAATTCGAATTATTCAAAACTTTACGTAAAATTAATTTGAATTAGTACTAACTAAATTTTTCTCCATTATTTTCCACTATCGTTACGAATAATGAAAATTAAAACCTTCTCCAATCATTTGAATAATAATTGTTCCATGGTGGACAACTCCGAAACGAATGACTTTCGGCGAATTTGCACCCATCCCCCGTAGTTATAACTTCCTTTACTATAAAATGCGTCTGCCAGCAGGTGAAATCATCAACCAGCATGGCAGACACAAACAGAATTTCAACCCGCGTCGCCAACCTTTACCAGTAGACCACGGGCACTGCTGGGAGAAACCTACTGTCAAAGGCATAATTATGTTTTAAATGTTGAGTGTCAGCTTGGTGAAATAACGTCATGCAATCCCAAGACACGCCATTCTCACTGTATAGAAAGAAAGGAATATTTTGAACGTTAAAAACCAGGATTTGAACGTGAGGGGGTAGAAATTGTTGTCGGTCAAGATCACGGTGATTGGATTGCAACTTATTTGTTATGTACGAGCATTAAAAGAAGTCTACATAGTTAAAGGAAATGGAGCAAATAAACTTCAGTGCCAATCAAGCGACAATGCTATTTCGAACTAATGCCAGTGCTGGATGAGTGGTTTGGCATCAAGAGATCACGAGTTCGATTTTTGTTGGAGATCTGTTGAACGCAATGGTTCACAAAAAGTTTTAAAGTGTGGGATCCTCACCCAAGACATCGTTCGTATCCAATAATAGGCAATGACACACCACCATCGGTTCACTTCCGGATAGAATAACAATTATAATCGTTATATCTGTATTGTATTCAGTAGCGCCCCTAGGATAAACGGGGCCCCGGACAAAGGTGCTTCGCGGGGTCCTCTTAGTAGACAAGTTGATTCATAAGATTATTTTCTGCCTGTGTTACTTCGGATTCCCCAAAGAGATTATTTTCTGCCCTGCCCTAAGGGGGACACTGGACCAAGAACTAACTTAGCGAAGAAAGTGTATTGAATAAATGCTAGATGAGAACATTCGACGAATGCAATAACAGCCTCAGCTTCTAAATATCCTATTCCTTAGATCCAGGGCTATTTTTTTCATCAAAGAATTAGCTTAATGAGACGTGTATGTCCTTATTAACAAATACCAATGGTACGTAGGTTCTAACGTGTCTTTTTGTCAAAGGATAATGCCTTCCAAACTAATAACTGACGATCATCATGACACTAGGTAATGGGTCACTTGTTCTTAGGCAATGCTCGCACAAAAGAGGCTCTGAAGTCACAGGCCAAGTAAATGTAACAGCCATCTTCACTCTTCTTCTGAAGGGAGAGTGATGGCTCAATTAGTGAGTTGTCGGTTAGGGTAGTAAAGGATACGCCCTTTGTTTGTTATTCATAAAAGAATAGACGAAAAACATTCTGATCCAAGGGAGGAGAGGCAAGGGATAGCAAAGAAGAACTTTTCTCCCTTAATTCCATCGCCTGATGAAAACGAGTTACAAAGTACGCAAGACACCGACTGCTGCAGTGATTATATAGGGTGATATGGGCGTTCCTCAATGGCGTTTTACGAGATGTGTTTTCGTAAACTACTTTGAAGCAGGGAAAGTTCCGAAGAGATTTTTTTTTTTTTTCTTGAGACAGGGAATGTACATAACACAAGTACGTGCTAGGGAAAGTTCAACCAGTTAGGAATTTTGTTTTCTCTAAACTTAGAAAGGAGATAAAAACCGTATAAAGTACTTCCTAAATACCTTGCGGATTTCTTTTTTATTATTATTTTTTGAGAAGGATTTTCAAGAAGTACTACTAGAAAGAAAGATAAAATTGTGGTTATATGGTAACCTGGGGGTCATTTCAAACATGGGTATATATCGATGAGATGAAAAGAAGAGCAACTAAATATCGCCATGCTTTTGCGAGATTTGTCTCTAATCGTCACTCCAGTCAATAGAGTGACCACTGGGAATAAATCTCGTAAATCACGATCATATCGACTTCTTTTTTGTTCTGATCAATGGTATTCCTTGATCAAAATAGTCCCGAATAGTTTTCTAAAAGTATTTGCGTAGCCACAAGGAAAAAAAAAGCAACAAATTCGTTGAAACTGGGGATTTGCGGCTACCTACATTTACAGGAGGAGCTTAAAGGAAAAATTACTAACCCGGTCTCGATATTTGGAAAATGTAGTACCAATATTCCAGAAATTTGGAGACCGGCAAGCCTCGAGAGTAGGGCAGTCTTGAAACTTCAAAATCTCGACCACTAGGGATTTACCGAAGATTTTCGGTCCCAAAGATTTTGAGCTTTAGTGGGTATTTTTTCTCCCGCACCAGGGCAGCCGTATTGGAAATAGTCAAGGTCTATTGTGCTTGTTCAGCGTGTGCAAACAGTCCTTAAATAAAATAGACTGCATTATTCAGATGACCTTCAAATATATGTACTTAATTTGAAATTCGAACAAAGCACTCTTCAGTACAGAAATCCTTCTTTTAACAATTTTAAAAATACATCTGTAACTCATCTTAGAAAGGATTTCGAATGCGATTGATACCTATTCTTTCATCATGTCAAATAGCGGAACAACATATCACTCCATAAGTGTACAGTAAGTGCCAAAACCTTACACCCAGTCGTAAAATTTCTTCTTCGAATAACGATGAAATGGATTGATCGATTTAAGTTCAATTTTCTGTAACTAACAGAAAATCATATTCTCTTTAAGTTACAGACATCCGTACTAAAATCAATCAATCAATCTCAAAGTTATTTAGAGAAAAACTTTTACGATTGGGTATAAAGTATTGGCGCATACTGTACATTTCTCATTTGGACAGCTACTGACTTGCAAATTGTTGCACCTAGGTTAAAAACCTGTTGCAGATTTAGATAATTGGTGAAACCCTTCTTTTGTTTACATGTCGCAATACCCCATCTCACTTTAAAGTGTAAATCCAAATCCAAGATGACAAACTTCAAAATGGCGGCCATGTGTCAGTTATAAAGTCACCCGACTATGGCAGAATGTCCAGATTATTCGTTACCACCTACATTTCAGCATGGCAAGACTGACAGGGAACTTACGAATTAACCTGTATACTATATAGTGAGGCGAAAATATAAATTCAAATGTGACTTCATTTGTTTTGTATATGCAGAAAAGAACAAAATTGAGTCATCCGTCATTTTTCGTTTTATTTCTTTCCTTCTTACTTTTTACCTCTTCACTCTTTCTTTAATGCCTAGCATCAAAATGAATGAATGAAGGATACACCCGATGACAAGTGATGTGAGAGAATCGGTGTTCTCATGAACGACGACGTGTTTATACAGCTGTTTAACTATTAAGATGGGAACAGATTCACATATACACACGCACACACGCAGAATAAGAGAGAGAGAATATATATATATATAAATGCATGGATTTAACAGGCATAATCATTAGCTTCTTCCCTTCCTCATGGGCCGTTTTGTTCCTTCCTCCAGAACATTTTCTAGTTAGTTTCTTGAAGTTAATGATAGTTTCGTAAATTTTGTTTCTTGTTTATAAAACAAACTGTACAAATAGAGATACAAAAATTACATAAATTACTTATATAATTTCATAGTAAGAATATGTTTCCAAGCTTTATGAAAATTCTATTTGTAAAAGCTGCTGAAACTTATCAAATATTGTAGTAGTTCAAACTACATACGTTTCAACCGCCCACTTTGGAAAAAAATATGTAGTCATTTTATTGTCCGGACATAGATTATATAAGACAAATAGTGAATAATAGGTTGTAGAAAATACACTTCTTGTTCACTTTTTGTAGATTTTTTTTTTAATTTGTTCAAGTTTTGAACACAAAAGATGAAGATAATATGTACAAGAGATGTCGGAAGCTTATCTCAATTTTTTTTGTAAATTCTTTATGTGCTCTTGTTTTCTTACAATTAGATTTTGTACACACAATGTAAAGATTTTGTTTTACAATATGTTCTAATAAAATGAGGCTTACTCGCTTTCTCATTAAATTTTATTCATATACAGGGAGGAAACGACAAGTATTTCAGTATGTACTCGGTATGTCCGTTAATTAACCAGGCCCAATACAAATAGCGCTGATCATTTGCTTAATTTTCCCCCAACAGATGACACTGTTTATAAATATTCTATAGACTCACTAACTAGCACATCTGTTTCAATCTCTTCTCTTTTTCTTAACCATCTTTAATTAAAAGCAGCTGGTTATGATTTGCCAGGTTCTAGCACTATTCCCGCCAATTTGTTAATTTCTTTTTCCATTTATTTATACACTCTTCCTTATGTTTACATTTTTTACACATTTTAAGTGAGCTATAAGTATTAAAACTTGACACATTTGAGGTGTGCAAAGATGCACTTAAAACGTACAAGAGTATCTTGTTTATTATAGTCCAGGTATAAGTCTTCTCGAGTATAATAAACAGAGAAAATATGATTTTTCACGATGGCTCGGACCGTCGTTATGTTTGTCATTTTTTTTTTTTTTTTGCAACCTTGCTTCTACAAACTTTTCTTTTGTTCTGTATTAACAAATATTAAATTGGAATTGGCTTGGAAATGGAATGCAACCGGAAGCCAATCAAAGCAAATTATTATATTTGCGAAACAAAATGAAACGAACTAAAGAACAGGTAAGGAAAACGAATTTGTTATGACAAGAATAAAGTTAACTCTACCTGAAGATCTTGCATCGTTTGGCCTAATCCTCGTTTCGCCTAACGAATTATCCTCAAACTTATGGCAGATAAATGATAAGATTTGTGTCCGTCATTTTAGGCGAAAGAAGGATCCTTCTTTCTCCTAATTCTCGTTTGATCTAAAATGGCGGGCAATAAAACTGGAATGGATACAGTTAATTACAAAAGAAAATTTCCTATTTGGATAAAACTCATTCTGGGTTTGCGACAAACAACAGACGTAATACTTTCAACTCCTACTCGTAAATATATTTAATTGTATGTAGTTATTATATGTTTTTATTATTTGAGATCTACGGTTAGCTATTGTAAGCTTGATAGATTGTAATTAATTTTTAGTTTTGAGCTGTAAACGAATTGGCTGTGGTTGTCTGAGGGCGGATAGAGTGTATCAGTGACTGCTGAGGTACTGTACCTGTGTGTAAGGTGAAATTGTTGCCATTTCTGGGCAAAAATATTTTCGTATTTGGATGCTGTTTCCTACTGTATTCAACGAGAAACAGAAACGTACCCACAGAAATTCCTATATCTAGGTAAAATTAGAATAAATTTAGGCGTAATTATTATACATACTAAATTCGGAAGAGTGGAATTCCGCTCGAATTGAGCGAAATATTTCATCTTGCAAGAGCCGAAAGAGGAACTACTCTTTTAGAACAGATTTTTGTCGCAGAAATGAGAAATTTCCGCTCGAGAAAAGATGAGGTCTAGTAACAAATGGCGGAGAACAAACTTGACTAGTACCCACAATGCATTGTAAACCACTGTAAAAAAGATGAGAAATCGCTCTTTTAAGTTTGAAAAATAAGTTACATCCGTATCGGAATCCCATTTCAAAAGATCACTTTTTATATCCAAAGCGAGAGCGGTTCATTGAAAACCATTCTTTTCGATTGTAGTTTAATCGTTTTTGATGGAATCGCTTTGTCATCGAAAAAAGTAAACATTTCCGTTCTTCTTATATAGTGTGTACATTCTTAAAAAACACGTTCAAAATTTAAAAAAAAAAAATGCAGAAAAATTTTCAACTTTGCTTCAACTAAATCTTATTCAATTTGGAGCAAGTGACATTGTTAAAAAAAAAAGAATACTTTTACCTCAAGTAGGATGAGCTAAATTACTCACTAATGATGTTAAAAGTTAATTCAAAAATGAGTAAATTTGGGAATACTTTTTTTTTAAGTGAGAAGACATATATTCAAAACTGACCAAACACATACTCACAATTTTCAGAAAATTAATTATTCAAAATTTAGCTCGCGAGCTAAAAATATGAGAAAGTATTTATTCAAAACTGAAGAAAAACACTTTCAAACATTTGAGAAGCCAGTGACTCAAAATTCTGTCGAGAGTTAAAGAAATGAGAAAATATTTATTAAAATTGAGCAAAAGATACTCAAAATTTTTAACAATGCATTAAAAAGCACTGTGAAGGACAATGGAAATGGAACACAGGTCAACCGGCTAAAGAGCTGACGATTTGTTCACTAGTCCAAGAAACCAGCGTCCAATAAACGCCTTGCCAATCTCTCTCCTTCCCGTGTGACTCGGTGGATTGGGTTTTGATGGCAACACAGTCTAGTAGAAAACACCCAGCAGCAAACTTGAGAAAATAACATCTATCTATAGATTACTGATGACAATGAAAGGGAAATTTAATTTCATACTTTCAAATAAGCACTTATAGTGTCATCTAAGCCGGAAACACACGTTTGTTAGTAAAATGCTTGAAATAATGGAAAACAAATACACATGAATAATTATCGGGTCAATGCGCTATCTTTTAGAGTGTACCGTAAGTTAATCATGGCCGCCATCTTGAAATCGGGCATCTTGAAACGATACGTACTCGAGTACCCTGAAAAACTCTATCCTATAAGTTATCTATATGAGAGATCACTAATGTGAGGCACTTATATGTTTCTGGCTCTCCGGCTAAGGGCGTAGGATTTTGGATCTAACCTGAAAAGGCAAGATACTGACCAACCCGGGGGATCATAATAGACTCTACAGTATATATGGATATGCGGTCCGTCTCCTACTACAGGAGACCGAGGGATGTACGTAAACGACAATGTAAACAAAGGGGAACAGAAGACAACAAATAAAACAAGCAATTAAGGTTCTCTTTAGCACCTTTATTTAGAGCTCCGTCCACTACGGGAGGTCAAGAATAACTTAATTTAGATACAGCTTGCGCTGTTTATATAGCTACATGGGATAAACTACCTACCTCCCATAGAAGTTTTGCATTATTTGGTAAATTAATTTGTATATATTTTAAAAGTCTTTGGTTTATACTTCTTATTATTTATAATGTCTTTGGTAGTTACAACCTGTTTCAAAAGTATTTACACAAAATAATAAATTTAGATACCTTAAAGATTTACATATGTCAAAAGCTTCGGAATGTAACTTCATAGATACATTTGATGTTACTTTTTAGGCTTTTTAGGACTTCCAATTTCTCTAATACTTGTCTTTGCCACTTCTTCCCCCTGGGATGAGGGGTCTTCCCTCAATGTCCACTTTCACAACTCATTTCTCCCATTTGAAGGTGAGGTGTGGGTCTTCTTCTTCTTTCTTCATTACGTTTTTCATTGGGAATGATGGTACTTTCATTAACTTATGCTGGGTATTTGCTTTTTCCAAAGCCTCGGTGTTGTCATCTTCATTGATTATTCTGGGCAATTCTTTTCCCGGACCTGTAACATAACCATACTCAATAGCGGAAAGTATTGCCAGTTTGGTCCGATCACTCAATTTCTCTGTTGGATGGTTGACGTTAGTACCCGCTTCGAGTTCCTCATTTCTTTCCTGGCTCATGGTTCTTGTCTTCTGACTCTTTTCCTTGGTCATGGTCTGCACCATTCGGTTTCTGGTCCTTTTCAAGGGATGTAGACTTCTGATCCTGGCCATCAAACTTATTATCTAGGTCTTGCTCTGAATAATTGGAATTTTGTTCCTTGATTCTCTCTATCTCTCTTGTGGTCTTCTAATTTATTCTTTGTACAATTTGTTCCAAACGTTCGATGTCCTTTTTAATATCAGGTAAGGTCTCACTTTCAATTCGTAAGATATCGTTTTCCACCGCAACTAACCTAGTATCGGCATGTTTAATATGGGTATTTAATTTAGCCTCAAGATTATTAGTCTGCGGTTTCAATTCACTGTAATATGTCCTCCATTCTTCTTTATATTCTTCTAGTTTAGCATTAATACTGGATTCAACACTATTCACTCTCTGTTCCTGGTTATACAATGTATGTTTTAGGTCATCTAATTTTTTATCTAGGTCCTGTTTTTGTTAATCGAATGTCGCATCTAGTTCCTGTTTTTGTTTGCAAATGTTATTGGACATTTGTTGCATCTGCTTCTCTTGGTTATCAAATCTTTTGTCTCCGTCATCAAGAACTTCGGAATATCTGCTGCACCCATGTAGGTGCAAGATCTAATGAATTTCTCTTGGTTTTCTCTCCTTGCTTCACCTGTTCCTCTGCTTCTGCTCCCTTATTCTTTTCCTTTATAATACTAAACCTTCTCCGGGGAGGTACCATCTCTCAGGTTGCAACAGTTCCAGCTACTCGTTCGGGACTGATATCGTTTCCTCGATCACTCTCGACATACCGGTAACTCTCCATTTTATCGGTATCCTTACTCCCTTCTTGGAACGACTGGCGTTTTTGCCCCGTAAATACGACGAACATCAACTTCTTGAATAGGCCGGATATCCACTCGATATCGTGTCCTGCAGCTGGGCGCCAAATAAATATGAAATGATACATACTCCAGTACCCCGAATGACTCTATCCTATAAATTATCTATATGAGAGATATATCACTAATGTGAGGCACTTATGTTTCAGACTCTCCTTCTAAGGACGTAGGATTTTGGATCTAACCTGAAAGACAAGATGAGATTAGTATGGACTGACCAACCCGGGGGAACATATATCTGGTGTAGTAAAAAGTAATCCATTATTTTTGCATGACATTGAAGGCTTGACTTACCATAGTTAGAATGATC
>JAGDQP010004075.1:28182-86267 GCA_022664845.1 Lepisma saccharinum | reverse complement strand
GCTTGCAAAAGCTAGACAAGTGCAAAAAAAAAAAAAAAAAAAAACAATATCTAAAATTATTTGAAAGATAATAGTTCTACTGGTAATTCATTCTACTTGAAAATGATCCGAAGCGCGAAGATCAAATCTCCTCGTAGTCTAAAATCAGTTTCCTACATAACTACAGAGGAGTAAGTTGTTTAATTTCTTCGCAAGTAATTAAATAATAATAATATTAATAATAATGCTTGCTATTTACACACATTGTCCTTATGTGGTTATGCACAATTCTTATTTTGATAAGTATGACAAACTGAAACGCGCGCGCGCACGCACATGCATGCATACATGGTAAGATATAATGGATGACTGTATAATATAGTGTATAATTGAATATGAATTACACCCCCCCCCAAATAACTTTAGACACCCCCCTTCGACTACATTCCTGGCGTACTACCTGACACTCATACTGTTCTTGCGCGGAGAAATCTGATGTGAGCGAATACTGAAGATAGGACACGTCTTCATTTTATTATCCGGGATAGTCATCACATGACATCCAAGCGGAGTAGAATTCTCGTATGTGGTTCGAACGCCTTTGAGGTTGCGAGTGGATACGCCGCACCATTCCAATTCATAAGAGTCAGTTTTCGATTCTTCCCCGAGCTCAGAGAATATAGCTTCACACTCCGTAAGCATTTCCCTTGCCGGTTCCGCTTCATTTTCACACTTTTGCGCTCGGCAGGTCATCTCCTCGACACATTGGGTAGTCACTTCTTTCTGCCTTCCCTTAGGTTGGCTTGCCAAACCTCCTAGCTCCCCTTCAGAGGATTCATCACATTCTTTCTTATCAGCTGCTTGAAGTCTTACCTCCTTGACACTACCCTTAAACTTTTCAAACTGTGTCCTCGTTCCATTTCTCATTCCATTCATACTTGATTCCATCTCGTTTCGAGTTTCTTCTGATTGTCGCTCAACGTTTTCATTCAACTGCTTCATTTCAATCCGAGCCTCTGCCATTTCGTTTCGAGCTTCTATTACATTTCAAATTTCCTCCAGGTGTGCCGTCATTTTACTTTGAGTTTTCTCCATTCTGCCTGAATCACTGCCCTGCAAACCCAGGCCCGAAGACGGCCCGGCTGGATCTGTATTCTTTGACCGGCCCGGGCTGTAAACGGGCCGTCACAAACGAGCCGGGCTGTAAACGGGCCGGGCCGGGCAGGGCTTTCCCGGCTTGAGAACAACCAAGTCTGATAATTCAATTTAATGCTTCAATATTCAATGGAAAAATGGCACATGTCTTCATAACATTGCAGTTTCTATTTTTCTTTCTCGAATGGGAAAATCGTGTGAAAGGTTACCCAAGGGTTTCTTTCTATATCTCCATTCTGTCTGTCTATTTATTATCAGTGGTTGTTCTGTCCATACATCAAGTGGTAGTAATAGTAGTAGTATTAGCACTAGTAGTAGTAGTAATAATAATAGTAGTTTTAGCAGTATTATTATTAGTAGTAGTAAAAGCAGTAGTCATAATAGTAGTAGCAGCAGTAGTAGTATTAGCAGCTGTAGTGGATGCAACTTCCAATACAAAATAAACTGTTGATAACGTATCACGTGATATAGATTCCGGATACGGCCATCTTGGCCAAATTAGCAAATTTCGATTTCCGCATTGAAATCCACAAGGAAACGATAATGTAGTCAGCCTGACAAGCGAAGCTTGAAATTCGAATCGAACAATCCTCAACGTGTCACGTGATATAGTTTCCGGCAGTCATATTAGCAGATAGTTTCATTTATGACCATAATTTATGAGCTTAATGCATAATGTATCTAATTCCTATATAATCCCATGTTAAAAATTAACGATTTTTAGAAAATGTTTTCTTATTTAGAGATGATATACACATCAAAGGACTTCAGATTCGTGTTTGCCATACCGAGTTTGGGAAAAAGCAGGTTGCAGATGGACGATTAAACGAACTGGAAGCTCTCCAGGACGCCATTTTGAATTTTTTAAGACAAAAATATCTGCTAGAAAAGTGGAACAAACGGCATTTCGCTCAGAATGACACACCGAGAAAAATAGCTATCTCGGATTTTCCATAATACATGTCATCACTTAGTTGCGGCGGCCATTTTGTGAATAATTTATATTTTAATATCTCGCGTTATAATGGTCTTATCAAGATGTATTAAACGTTATCTTACTCTGGAATGCATCCTAAAGAAGAAAATTCCAATCAGAATACCAGAAATCTACCTATTGAGATCGGTACAATATATAGGTATATTGTCCACCATATGTGTCCGGGCCGACACGGCTTGGCCCGGAACGTGCCCGGCCCGACCCTGTGTACTTGAAACGGGCCGGGCCGGGTAATCCGCCGGGCCGAACGGGCGCGCCCGGCCCGTGCAGGGCTCTGGTCTGAATGGAGCTTCATTTTCTCATCCAGCTCTCGTTTCCATTTATATGACCGGAGCTTCATTTTCTCGTCCAGTTGCCTTTCCCATTTGTAACTGACCTTTCCATAACATTGATGAGCAACTGTTCCATAGTAAAAAGCTGCATAGTCTTTCCGGCTTTTTTCTTCTTTGACAGCCTCCCGCGACTGGTTGTATTTCACCTGAGACTACTATATCTCCTCTTCTTTAATTTCCTCCTTAACATACGTATATATACTTGTTCCACGGGGGAAGTCGGTGCAGCTCTTTCTTCAATCTCCTGGATCTTCCTCTTCCTCCTCCTCTTGACGACTTCAATGACCACTCCTCTCGCTGATGGGTCCACGAACTTGTTTCTGGTTTTCTGCTCACCAATGGGACCAACCATCTTCGTATAACTTGTTCACTCGCTCTTTGATAAAACAGTTTAATGGGTTGATACTACACTTGTTGCTCAACAGATGTCACCACTGAGTATCATAATCTTATGCAACACCGAGGACTGTGTATCATAATCTTATGCAACAGCTGATTATGAGATATGCTGATTGACGGATACTCTCCTGTACTTCAATCTCATACTCTTATGCAACAGTCCGTTTGGGTGTTGGCCTCAGCAACACAGTGGGCAAGCACGGTTCTGAGAGACTAGGTGTAGTCAAAGGAATGCAAGGAGAAGAGACTCTCTAAGTTCTGTTCCTCGCAAGGAGAAACGGTCACCCAGAAAGGTTATTCCTCTAGGTGCAGGCGAAGGAATATGAGTTACTGGTTCGTCCTCGGGAAACGGTCGCCCGCGGCCCACAGGTTGTGTAATGGAAATGGTGAGCTATTGGTTCCGGTCCTCCGAAGAGAAACAGTCACCCGCGGCCCACAGATTGTGAATTAGAGATGGTGAGATACTGGTTCCGGTCCTCCGAAGAGAAACAGTTGCTCGCGGCCCACGCATTGTGAACTGGAGATGGCGAGCTACTGGTCTCGTTCCTTCGAAGGGAAACAATCGCCCGCGGCCCACAGGTTGTGAAGGATGTAAGAGGACTGTGGATTCCGTACCTCTAGGTGAGATACGGTTGTCCATAGTTGATTTCTAGGAAGGAAGGTGAAAGAAAGGAAATATTGACCACACTAGGTCGTATATCGCACTCCAAATTCCACTCCTGACGAGAGAAGCGGTCGCTTGGGAAATCCCTCGAGCTCGTCCAATAATAAAAATCACGTGGTTCAAAGAAATACTTGCTTTATTCTCAAAATAACGAAAATAATTACTGAAAGTTGCAAGCTGGTACGCAATCTCTTGAATTACTTATTATATACAGTTTATACAAATTATATTGGAGCTAGATGAAGAGACCGCTGTTCAGCACTGTTACAATTTGACGCAACAAATGTATGGTAATTGAGACAAAGCACTGCATCTCTGACTCACGCTGTATGCTCCGTCCGCCATCTTAGATTCAACTTATATTTTTTTCAAATATGAATAGAGGCAAATGACATATCGAATACATGTGATTTTTTAATTATTATTTGAAAATATCACCGGTGCAATTTATTTTACCGTGCTCAAGCTGTTTCTGGTTACATTTATTTTACCGTGCTCAAGTTGTTTCTGGTTACATTTTAGGTTAGGTGCAACTATGTTGAGGTTTTGAATCAATAGTCATTAAAAAGACTGACTAGGCTTATACACTTGACTACTCATATTATTTTTAAAAAATAGGTATTGTTTTCCTTTAGTGTGGTATAAATTCATATTAGGGTAACGGTACCAGTTTCCGTCCACTAGAGTTTTGAAAGTAAATAAATAAGGCTTCTGACGAGTGGATCGTGCAACTCATGCTTCTACTAAATCGTTTCGATGTTGAGAAGCAGGCTGCATTCTCATTGACTGTTTCAAGTTGTGTGAGACTCAGTTATTCAGTGTCGAACACATGCATTCAGTATCCATTGTCAACATCGTTAGTAGGTAGAGGAAGCGCAGTTATGTATCGATGAAGCTTCTAAAACTAACATAGGTGTTAGCCATAGATAGTGCACACACGTTGAAAGAGGAAACATTGGTAATCACAGGAGAAAAAATATGTTTATTGAGTATTATGGCAGGCAGTTATTGCGTGGCGCGATTTCTGGTGCAAAAGTTTGGCGCGGAGCCAGTACCTGGCCATTATGGCTGTTAACTGGAATTAATTTTAATAATGTATCGCACCGGTTTACGGCCACCGGAAAAACTATCGCAGAATGGGGTGAAGGTGACCAATGTTAACAGTTTTAAACCATTCTCTCAACTTTAATTTTTATTTATGTGAAGTGTGTTGTGCCCTAAGGAAGGTTCCTGGGCACGTGAACCGATGGTGGTTTGCCATTGCTTTCCATCGGATGAATATGTAATAAGGACGGGACCAACAGTTTACCGTGGGCTCTGAACTTTGTGTCTCCACCGGGACCCATTGATTACAAGGCAGGGAGTCTTACCACTCATCCTCTCAAAAGGTTCTGGATTAAAGGGTTCAATTTTTTTTAAAAAAAACGAGTTTTCGCGAATGCCTAGGATGTTCTATGTTTTGGTTCGGATGAAGGAAAGTTGTGTGTGTGAATCTTATGCGGAGTTGAATTTGAAGTTTTTATGTGATGCCTTTAGGCATCTTGGGCAAAGGCGTAGATAGGGTTGGGGGAGAGAGTTGGAAACTACTCGGCCAGGGCCTATTTTGTAGGTACCATCCCGGCATTTGTCTGGCGTGACTGACGAAAAACCCTTGAAACCCCCTAGGTGAAATTGCGGTCAAAAAATCGATAGAAACCGTGCAAAACTCCACTTACACCCTCCCAATTTTCACTTTACATCCCCTAAACTGAAAATCCTGGCGAAATTCCTGATTTAGAAGTTTCATCAATTCACGCCGAGAACTCTTCCCCTTTCTTTGAGTAACGCATTCAGAAATCAAATATTATCTTTCTTAAATCCAATCTCTCTCTCTTTTTTTTTTTTTTTAGTTTGTTCATCTGTAACTTTATAGCTAATTTTCTTTGGATCCTGAAACCATCGATTGCCTGCAACTTTGATTACACTGATCGATTATTTAATATGTTCGATCAATCTCAATCGACAATTGGCAGCAGCCCGGAATCTGGCAATCTGATTGACTGGAAAATTGTAGTCTCTACACAAGGTTCAATGATTGAATATTTTAACCTAACTAGCACCAGCGCAAAGACGTGGTGTGACAGGAATACAATTTTTAACGTCGAAACTTCTACCATCGCTAGACTCGTACGCGAGTTCGAGAATCGGCTCCCAGGATCTAGTACTCGTGAATCTCCCGTAATCTATTCTCTTCAATTATAAACTTCTTGTAATCTTCCACTGTAGCCTTCCTTATAATCTTTTCTATTTATTCATATCCATCATAGCTTAGTTCCTCCAGTTTTTTCTCATACCACTGCTTATCAATCACTACCACTGTCTTTGTCAGTCTTTTCTTCTTCTAATGCTTATCATTCCTTTCAGCTCCTCTTCTGTACTGTTAGGCCTATTCTGTTTCTCTTAGTTACATTTCTAACCAACACCACCATCTCCATCCCGTTGGCCCATATCCACCTGATGCTTTCCCACTTCGAAATTTTATCCGACTTAGAAATTCTTCATCCTCCTCCTTTATCTCAGCTTCCCCCAACTTCACTATTCTTCTACAGCCCCTTTGTCTTGCTTCTTCAAATCTTTTTTTTTTTTCCTCAAACCTGCATCTCACTTTTTCTCTAAACACTTCTTACAAGGGAAGTGTTTCGGTTCGAACAGGAATTTTTTTTGACAAGACTTCGTATTCGTACCCCAATACTGGTAATTCGACCTAGTAAGGCTGCGTTTGTCCGCTGGAGGGCGTTCAAGGTTTAGAGCACGAAAAAGACAGCCCGGGCAGCCGCTGTATCTGTTCCCGGAGTTTCAGTTCGAACAGGCATTTATTACTGAAATTATATATCTGACAAAGACTGCAAAGCCACTCGACCGTGTACCAAATAGTTCGGCAGATATAGGCCAGTAATTGTCTTCACAAAATTAAGTGAGAGCTTTCTACAAAGTTAGTAAAACAGAAGAGAGAATCATGTCACACAGGACAACTTTGGAAGGAACACCATGTGCCTGGGAGTTACGAGTACCCTATACTGAGTATACGGAATTTGACATGGTGCACATGGATTGTGCCTTTGAATTTGAATGTTGCCCTGATGTGCCTTTTGCTTTGTGTGACTATTGTGATTCACCCACTCACTTTGTTACACGGTCCAGTAGCTTTGCAGTCTCTGTCAGCATTGCCAGGTATATAATTTGAGTAATGCATGCCTGGTCGAACCGATACTCCGGGAACCGCTGTCCGGGCTTTCCCTTGCTCCAAACCTTTCACGTTTTCTAGCGGACAAACGCAGCCTGACACGGTCGAATTACGTGGCAGAAATTAGCAGTATTGGGATACGAAAATAGATACGAAGTCTTGTCAAAAAATTCCTGTCCGGACTTAAATACTTCCCTTGTTAGTACTTCCATAGTCATGCGGTAATCCCCTTGCCAAAAACACCCAAACTTCTTTTATTTCTTCCATAATCTTCTGTTTTTAAGCCTACCTACCTCTCTCTATCTTCCTGATTCGTTCCATGTAAGGTTTTCCTGTAAGTTAATGGCACTTCCTTGTGTTACACTGCCTACACCTTTCTTTTGCACTACTAGTCCTTTTGGTGTTACTCCCTATTCTAAGCACTTCTTCAACCCTCTCTCTTATTCTTCCTTGATCTCCTACCTCCTGCTGTCCTTTCACTCGTCTATTTTTTCTTTTCAGCTTCGGAAAATGTTCAATATGGCCTTGTATTCGTACTTCAGTTAATAAATTAGGCTGACAGGAGGATCACCTGGCCGTCTGCTGCTTATGAACTTACATAGCGTTGATAACTGTTTAGTCTGAAGAGGATAGAACAAACTAAGGTTTTTTTGTTTTTTTAAATATATACAGTCGTATTCAGAAACGCTTTTTGGTGTGACTAGCGCTGTACTAACGAGTAACTACCAATCCTAAAAGAATGTGTTAATCACTCGTTAGTACAGCGCTAATCACTTCAAGAAAACGTTTCTGAGTACGGCTGATAGTGTGTAAGCCTTCTCAGCCCATTTTATTAACTTAAGTATGGATACAAGGTCTCAACAGAGCTATACGAACATATATTTGCTATATTTCGACACTGAACATCGTCGTGGATATGCGAAGTGAAATGAAAGAAGATTGCAGAAAGCTTTCAACCTAACATTATATTGTTAGAAGAAAAAAAAAGTTAATGACCTACAGGGGAAAAAATCCTGACACTTTCAGAACTGGCCATGATGAGCCCCTAAATTGCGTAACTGCGTAGATACCCTGCGGCTGTACAGTCTAAGCTACAATCCCTCAATGATCGAATTTGCTGCAAGGACTCAGTCGGATAAAATTTCGAATAGATGCTAATTTTCTTCTACACAGATATAACATGCAGGAAAAACAAATGGAAAAAAATTGGGACCCAGTATCACGCAGTGGGCAACTTTCACCAAAAAAAGCTGGAACACTAAACGCAGAAGTAGCATTTGTTCCCATTGTCCAGGACAGAGTAATAGATTTAAAAACTTGAGTCATTCCACTATCAGTACAGCCAATAAGTTCTAAGACTGGGTGTTCGTTCAGCACATACTTGATACCACGTGTAACGTATATCCATGATCAAAGTAATGTTCCGGACCACAATGCACTGCTTCTACCGTAGGACCTCTGTCGCTGCGGTGAGAACTTTCTCCACGAAGAGAAAACGCCAGCAGAGCCGTATGAAACGACAGCTGCAAGGAACAAGTTTCCGGCTATTTAACGCAGCGAAGGAGACCCTACGGTAGATTAGAGTTCATGAATTACACGATTCATTCCAGTAGTTAGATCAGCGACGGCAGCACTGTATTTTAACCCAAGGATATCAGCTTGAAAAAGGATGTCATACCATATATATATATATATATATATATATATATGCTTTAAATAAATAAAAAAAACTTCGATCTTACAATACACTGACCCCATTGGTACGTAGAATCAATGTATTCCGTAAGCTATTTTCTTTCGTGATATCAACAAATTGTCGGTTTGAATCCAAAGTTCGATTCCCGATCACTGCAGCATCCAAATTGTGAATATTCTTTTATCAAACTTTCAGCATTCGTTCGTCAAATTAAACATACACTCAAGTTATTTACTGATGACTCGAACCAAAACACATTTCTACCATGTTCATACGAATATTTTAGTTATTTTGTGTAATGAACCTACCCCGCGGGTTGGCTCACGAATCCTGGAAATACCTGTCCAAAAAGCACCCTAAAAACTGTTTAGGTTCCCATGAGTACCTGGAAAAGAAAAATGTTACTTACGGTACAACTAATTACATTTCATATGAGTTCTCAAACTAACAAGGAACATTTCCCATAAGAAGAAGCCCGGATGTTGATGAAACTTGGTATACAGGTACAATACCTAGAAGAACCTTACACAGCCAACATTATAGCTGTAACGGTCAACAATGACAGGGTGACCAAAAAAAAAAAAAAATTAACCATAGAAAGCAAGTAAATCCAATACAAGGTGACGTCAAACCATTTTCTTTTACAAAAGAATAAAGATGTCCTAATTATATGGCTGGGGATGGACACTGGATGAGTTACCTGCGAGAAGGTGCAATATCAAAAACCATCTTAAATCTTATTCGATATTTGTAAATGGGAAGTGGGTCATGTGATATATCAATCTGTGCTAAAATGTTCCCAGAATACCATTGCAGAAGCTTTTTTTTTTTTACCTGCAAGGCCCCATTTGAGATCGGCGTGAAGTTCTACTTCGGAAAACAATCATTTAAAATGGTCATAATGAACGTAATTTTTCAACATACAAATAGCTCTTGGCCTGTCTTTTATTATTATTATTATTCCATCACCCGTTTCAAAAGAAAATGTTTTCCATTCATTTGCTTGACTCATTTCCTACGGTCATGATTTTCACCCATGTACTTCAAACATTCCCCATGCCAATTTCATATATTTCTTAAAAAGAAATACAATTTTAGGGCGAAACTAACTCCAGCAATGGATTTCTGGGAACATTCCAGCACAGATGGGTGTAATCACAGAACCCACTTACCCTTCATAAATACTAAAAATGATTCAAAATGACGGTTATTCTCGCAGGTAAACACATTGCATCCAGTCTCCATTCACAGGCATATCATTTCGATCTCTCTCTCTCTTTGTAAAAAAGGAATTTACTGTTTTTCGTTACACTGTATACTTGATTTACTAGCTATCCTAATGCACCATCTTTTTTGGGTCACCGTGTCGTTATTTGTTGACCGTTCCAGCTATAATTCAAGCTGTGAAAGCTGCTTCTAGGAACTGTATAGTAAGTTTCACAAAAATCGGACACCCTCTCAAGCGAAGCATTCCTTTCTAACCTAACAAGTTTTGAAAAAATGGAAAAAGACGTACCTAGACACGCAGTTTAAAAAACAAAACAAAAAAAACTGCACGATATAATAGTTTGAAGTCGCCATGGACTTATAAAGTTGAAGAAAAACACGTTGCGTGCGTTTCCCGCCGCGTGTTCAGTTCTTCAACTTCAAATTTTAAACATGAGGGGGGACAGGGGGGTTCTTGTGCGCATATAAACCAGGTCGTTTCGACCCTACAAATTTTGCGCAGCTTGCTGTCCCAAAGTGTCTAGATCGTTGTTTTCCATTCTTTAAACCTTAGGTGAAAATGCCTCCAAAATGTTTATAAAATAAAGATTTTCACATTTCACGTTAAAAAAAACAAAAAAAAACTAACAAAAGATGAATAAACACAACCTTGTCTCAATTCCTAATACATTTTTTTTCATCTCTGTTTTTATTTCATCTAGATTTGCAAAAATTACTTCATATATATATATATTATGTATATATGTACAATAGGGTCCAGATATTTCACTGCACTCTTGGCTAGTAGGCAGGGCAGGAAAATGCAGCGTGAGGTTTTTCTTTGCTTTTTTTTTTTAAATCCGTTTCATTTTGCAACTGGAAGTAAAAATGACACTCAGACAAATATGAACATAGTACTTAAAAAGGAAGGAAATTTTTCATTGAGCTGCATTTGTTAACAGTAATGGAGCGCGTGATTGTTCATGATTTAACAACAACAATGGTCAGCTTTGTTTTTTCTCCTCTGTTTTGCTGTCGAAGCAAATTCGTGCATAGAACTATAATTACATTATGATCCTCAGAATGTCCTTTTTTTTTTTTTCCTTCAACACGACCACTAAAAATAACTGGCACACACCAGAATATGTTTATAAATATTTCATATATATATATATTTAATATGTACAATTACTATAAAAAAGCATAATTTTTTTTTGTTTTTTTTTTATCATCATCATTACATATTCCTGTTTTACGCATTTTTCTCACAACTAGAATAAATTTATTTTAAATTTTACGATTCGTTTGCTCTGTACACCATTAGTAAAAAATATCGTTTAACTGTGATGTGAAAAAACACCTCGTAACTCATCTACGATTATGGTTTTGCAATTTTTAATAGTTTTGTTCGACATTGTTTTTTTTATATTGCTGATTATTATAAGGCTTCACCCATCAAAATGACAGCAGTTTCGATTTTTTTTTTTTCCTTGGTTGTCAACATGGGATATTATACGGTGAATTAGGGCATATAAAAAGTTTTTGAGTTACGATGTATACTAATATGTGGAGATCAAGGGGAGGGTGGCTAGGAACACATGACTCTTATCTTTTTGGAATAATGCTCGTATGGAATATGGGACGTCCGGATATTGGTTGAGATTTACAACAGCTCATTACTGAAATTTTGCTGAAGGTGCAAAGAAAACGTCAATGGATATGCTATAGATATTTCATGAACAATTTATTAATGGTATTGTGTAAACACGAATACGAATCCCCCCTCCCCTAACCCCAAAAAATCCACAAGCCACTCACAATATGAACTATGCACTCAAAGTCTGTCATCTTCAAATGAATGACGCTCATACTGAGCAAATACCCAGATTTCAATCCCTACTCACCGGCTACCTTGACTGAGTTTTCAGCTTCCCTTCAGCCATACACCGGGATGTTTAGGCCCTGGCTGTTACCTTCCCTCAAACATTGTTCTCGGCTAGCCAATGATATCTATGGCTTGAAACGACGATGCCCGTGTGAAATATATACTACAGGACTCAGGATGTACTGTGTACTTCAAAACTTTAACGCAATTTTACTTATTTTCCAGTTCAGAAGGGATTCATATTGAATTTATTTTCAAGGCCTTTACGCAACTTTGGCTCAGGCCTAATGGATGATGGGAGAATTGGTGGAAGAAAGTGGGCGGAAACGGAAGAACCTCAAGAAAACCCATGCGCACGGTGTTTGTCCACCACAATGCCCACATGGCATGAGCTGGGATCCAACCAATCCCCAGCGCCAGAAGTGAGTTCTCTACCGTTGAGCCACCACGACCCCATAAGAGATTCATATATTTCAACATTACTCTGTTAATACAGGAACTACTTAATATCGTATCTAAAAAACAGATATGGAGCTTAGTACCAGAGCGCTCACCTCACAATAAGACCACCGAGCAGCCGTAGCTCAGTTCGTAGAATGTTGTCTTTATTTTCGGGGATTCTAGGTTCGATCCCAGCAGCAAGGCATCCTGACTGAGGTATTTCCTGTCCCTTGAAGATAACAAAATGGATGGTACGTTCAAACTAGGCCTCGTTCAGCTTTCTCCTTACATCCACACCCTTGTCCTATTCCTGGCTTGAAACAAAGATGCCTAAACGCCATGAATTCAACTAATAGTAAAACCGTGGACCAACCGTCCTCATTAGGGCCTTCGATGGACCTTAAGTCCCGCGATCGTCATAAAACACCTCGCTTAGTGCGCTTCACCCGAAACAAAGCGACGAACCTAAATGGGTAAAAGTTTACATTACTGTGACCATTCAACTTCAGTCATGGGCGGCCCTGGTTCAAATGTCGGCCAGGACGTTGGAGACTTTTCTTCGGTGTTCCCATGCCTGGCGCTCTGAGGTGCCCTCAGCTTCCTATCAAACTGAGTACCAGTGTCCTTGGTATTCCTCGGCATCTTGGAAGCTAACGGTGGTCGAGCGGGGGACTGACCAGTACACCTCACTTCGTGACGTTGGTCAAGAATATGTGGAGCGTCCACATCTCTCATGCGCCGTTCACGGTACGTCTGCATCGCACATCGGACACCTTTACTTTTTTACAACCATATCGATCAAAATGGAACTACGTCAGCAGTACAAGAGGTGCTAATAAAACGAGTGCCTCCTACTTATCATCTTCTCTGTAATGCAGTGATAACGAGCGAGGGAAATATATGAACCTTTCCGCCCATTTACTGCAAGTTTCACATAAATCCAGCAGATGTCCCAGTCGAGTAGCCCGGCCTGAGATGCCTAAAAACCGTAAATTAATTTGATGTCCAGTAGCATATCAAAATGGCTGGTTGGATTCGTGTCCGTAGTGGTCACCGATATCAGCTGCGATAAAATTAAAGACATTCGTCACGAAGAGTCCTAATGGTCAAGGATAAGTAACGCATGTCGATATAAACCACCAGTTTGATTTTAATGAAACTTTTGGTGGATCGTGCGAAGCTTAATAGATTTTCGTCGCTAACTTAGAATTGTACTGATAGAAAGAAGACCTCGGGATCGCTGATAGCAAGGCGCGGTCGCTTTCTGTGCGCATGTCACGGGTTCAATTACCGCCGGGAACCACTGAAAGGAGTGGTTCGGAATTCACTTTACCAAGATCTAACTGTACGTGTTGTTCTTAGAAACTAACCAGCTCGTTTAGGACGTTAAGAATAATTCAAGCAATCTATTTAAGATGATAAAGTACATTACTTTCGGAGCGCCGTTTGTATGTAACTCCCATGAGCCTGTCAGGCAGGTATCGGCCTAAGCCCGTCACATGTCTGAGGGGTGGTATCTCTCGGCAAGCACACATGTGGAACAGGGAAGGTAGCCGGTCTAAGTACCATATCGCCTGGTGAAACTGACGGAAACCTTGGTCAAGCTACTACGGCCAACAGCAGAATTAGAAAATGAGTCGCTCCATATTGCTAATCCAAAGATTGCGAACATAATCACTATATCGAGGGTGCTGGGTGTTAATTGTATACCCTTACTCTGACACTAACACAGTTCTAGTCACAAATTATTTTTCTGTACTTATAGTAAGGTATCCTGGTACTTGAGGTGATACGTTACCCTTAAGAATCTCTTTCGGTCACTACACTAAATCTGCTCAAACAACACACGTCATACGCAATTAGGAAACGAACTACTTCGGTTAGCCTTTACCTTAGTCCGCCTCCTTAGTATGTTCGTTGATAAGGGAAAAGTACTATTTAGGCATTCATTTCTAAGAAAAAAGTTCTCACAGCAACAGCAGGCATTTTTAGGCCAGGACCTCTGTACTGCGAAGTATGCGCGTTACTGCTGAACCACCCCAATCGGAATTAACTCCACATTGTAATAACTATCCTTATCCTCGATTCGTACTGAAATATTACTATTCAAAACGGACTATTTACGAATCAACTAAAAACATCTAAAAAATAATTTCCAGTTCCTACCATTCGTGTATTACATTAACTTCCACACTTCTTACTACGCTGATGTTACCGAGGATTGGCTCTTACAGTCTACACTGTAAAAAATTCGAACTTATTTCGATATCTAATAAAGGACAATACCAATTTTGAATAAAAAAATAAATCCGAACGATCCCTGTTTTGAGGTATATTCCAAAAGGAAAAGGAAGTCATGAGTTATGCATATTCATTCCCACAGCAGTAAAACGGACGCCTTTTTTTTTCGTTTTTCACGTGTATTATGCAAAATATAACAAATGACTATATATACGAAGTGTCTATTTATTGTAGAGTTTTGAATCTATGGATTTTATGTTTCGTTTCTGATGCAAATTTAATTCATTTTACGCTTTTCTACAGATATATATATATCCAAATCTAATTCTTTGTTTATTTTTTAGTTAGTTTTAAAATGTAATAACAATATTGATATTTTTCAAAAAATTGGAACTTAAAAACAAATTCTGTTAGGCAAGACGTTCTCAACGTTTGGAAACAAAACTACTTTTTTTCGGGGGAAAGTTTAAAAGGAATTACTTACTTAGTAAATAAGAAGAAATTACGTATCACTTCCGAATGCCTTTTAAAAGAAACTTATACCATAAAAATTCGGATTTTTCAACGACACAAAATCTTTCATTTCATTTTTATTTTGAATTCTGAAAATGTTGGTTTATTTTGATTCGTCATGTAAAATAAATTAGTAATACTATAAGATGATCAGCAAAAAAAAAATCCTCTAGTGTTAACAGTAAAATTAACAGTGAAAAATGAGCAACTGTTTCTTCAGCCGTCTTAGCTAAAATGTCGAAGGATATAAACAAAGCGTTATAAAGAAAGAAACATAACGGCACGAACAAACTATACAAAAAAAAAATGGCAGTAAAAAAAAATCGTTTACAAAAAGAAACAAGGAACCATTTTGTTAATAATTCGCTTGAAGCAGTAATTAAATAGCACTAGCGTGTGATTTTTTTTTTTTTGATTTAAATATTGTTAATAATAAAAAAAAGTAGTCCAGGTAAAAAAAAAATAATAATAATGGCTCGGAAAAAGAAAAAAACATTTCAGGACAAAACAAAACAACATCAATCATAATATGTGCAAATTTACAATTTTCCCCATATACAAAAGCATCTAGGTACATTGGCTATTTATTTATTTATTTATTATTTTAATTAATTATTCTTTGTAGGCAGTCTCAAATTTTGATTTCACCTTGGTAACCTAACTATGGTTCACTCATTGAGCTTCCCTAGTGAACTTTGATCAAAACAATATCGCTTCCAAAGACAACACAGGTGCATTTTTTTTTAATAATAATAATAATTTGTTTCCACATTGTTCTTTTAACGAAATTCATTTTTTTTTTTTTCAATAATTCCACACAGTCTTATAATATTTTTTGTTCCTTTAGACAAAAATGAAAATAGGCACCTTATTTTTTTATATTTTTTTTGGAAGATTTATAAACCTTTGTCTGTTAATGCCCCACACATTCACCTTTTTTTTTGAGATTTTTAAAAAAAAAACGCACTCTCATCTCTCACACTGTGCCTTTTCCTTCATTTTCTGTTGTTTAAATTATTATCTAGCATATCCATTTGCAAGATCAGTCATTTTGGTTTTAACATACAGCAACTTCAGTCTCTTTTTATATATATGTACACACATAACGCTGTTCCGCGATACACACACTCGTCCGTACTGTACGTACTCCCTCTTCCCTGCCCCCAGAAAAAAATACATATGCACAAATATATTATTAAACTGTTTTTTTTTTCTTTTTTTAAGCAAATATGTATAGTTTTTGCAAAGAGATGACAAAGAAATGCACAAGTCCTTTTCATCTCCCCCTTCCAGATGGTAGAGTCAGTCTGAATTCCAGTCACAATAAAAAATACATCATATATTTTCGTTTCAGTGTCCGAGACCGCGTGTCAGAAAAAAAAATGTATTATTTCTTATTAAAATCAAACATGGCTTAGACAGCTACATAATAAATACTTTTGTGTCTTATGGAAGCCATCTTTTTTTTTTTTTTTTTTTCCTGATGTTTAACGGTTGAAATGTGAAACCGGTTATTCTCTGGTGTATTGCATTATTTTCCTGTCCAATCTTTCAGACCAAAATATTACTTCTTTTTTCATCTCAATTCTTAAAATAGGAACCATTAAAAGAAAGAGCTGGAAAGCCAAACACGTCTTAATTGCCTGTGAAAATTGTCTACATAGAGCACTAATGAACGTTTTTTTTTTTTTTTAGCTTACAAGAACCACGATGTGGCAATATATATACGATATATATACTGAAAAAACTATTGAAATGGCAACAAATGTTATCGCGCGCTCTATCGCTCACTCTCTCAATCAATCAATCAATCTCCCTCACTCGCTCTCTCCAATCTCTGCCCCACCACAATATTGGAAGAAAAAAAAATGTTTTTTTTTAAGACTAGGTCATCAAAACTGGTTCAACGCGACAACCATATTAATATACCCTGAAAAGCATCAGTATCAAATACAGACACTGACTTTTTTCTGTGTGTTCCTTTAATAACGAAATTCTTTTCTGACTCTTCACTACTTTATATATATATATATATATAATTATTTATATATATATATAGTTATACATTAATACACAATTCAAGTTTACAAAATACAGTTTCTCAACTCCCACGTCTCTGTAAATATACACATGTTTTTAACTCCCACACAATGTCTTTTTTAAACACGCAAGCACTTGATTCTACAAAAACAAAAGGATTATTAAGGTTCTCCCAACTTGCTCACATTTCTTCATTCATTTTTTTTTTAATATATATAATATATACAGGTGATGTGAAGCAAGGGCTAGAGGCTTCCAGGCGGAAACGAGGTTGAGCTGTTGCTATGGGCTAGACTGAGAGTGCTGCCTGACAGACTTTCATCATCAGGATAAGACTCTTTGGAGGCTTCGGCTATCGCAAGAGCGCTGAAAAGAAGAAAGAATCGTTGTACAATTCAATGCAATATACAAAGAATGCTATTTATTTCTAAATTTCGCCAAACAACACAACGAACAGTGTTAACAATATACAGCCTGCTCCAAACTTCAAAAAGTTTCCGAATCTACACGTTAAATTCTAAAACTTCACATTTCTACGTTTTTTCAAAAGACATCGCAGCTTTTATTTATTTATTCAAACACGTGAAACGTTTCTTGTAAATATACAGTTTCTCAACGAAAATCGGAAGTGCTTTGAAATAAGATAAACACCACTATCGTCCCTGTACTTTCTTGCATGGCTTGATTTAACGGTATCGAGCAGCCGTAGCTCAGCTGGTAGAGCGTTGGCTTAGCAAACGCAAGGTTCTGGGAACGATCCGAGCGACCGCTCATCTTGACTGAGGTTTTTGCTCAGTCATACCAAGCGAATTCCGGGATGCTGCATCCAAACTAGGCCCTGGCCGACTATCTTCCTACATCCTCTCCCCCACTATCTCGGCTTGTGCCAGAAATGCCTAAAGGCCTTAAATTCTAATGTAAAACTGACGGTTTGTAGCGTTATGACGATGTAAAGGTTAAAATACAACGTGTTTCAAAAGTCCCCGCCGGTTTCCAGTACTTAAATTACGCAAAAAATGACAGAAGATTGGAGAATGGAAAATCGTCAATAAATATAAATAAAAACAGTGGACAAACCGATCGATATCGTTGGTGAAGGGCACTTACGTAGGAACATAAATATATCATGTGTACACGCTAAAAATAACTTCAGAACAATGAAATACATATATATACATAAATTCTATTGATACCGTAGTTTTGAAAAAGACCAATAGAACTTATTAACAAAGAAAAGTATTCTACCAGGCACAAACATGTTGAATTTATGCAGAACAATGCTGCCATCTAGCGAGTTCCAAGTATACTTCCAATTAACACTGCTTAAATAAAACCAACACATTTCATGATATTTAACAATAAATTAGTTTGCCTCGTAATAAAAGCTAGAAATCCTCTACGCACACTAAACGTATATCTGTTCATCATATAAGATGTCGTTGCAAGTGCTGTCACTAAAACTCAATGACGCGGCAGTGCTGAGACAAATTCCAATGGAAAAAATCTGCAAGTTTCTATCTTAATTTTGAGTAATTATGCTCTGAAAACTGTCAGGATTGGTATATTACCAGTTTATAACTCAAGTTTTCGAAAAAAATGTATAAAGGTGTAGAATGTTTAGAATCGTATATAAATTCCAGAACCGCTGACCTCTGTCCGTTATCGTCTAAAGAAGTTTCGTTAGATACATACAAAACAATAAAAACTATCATAAAAGGGCCTTAAAAAATACCTTGAGAAATCGAGTTCCTCTATTAGCTAAGCCGCGATACTGACTAGAGAATTCTAGATTATATATTCGGCCTTTTCACAGATTTCGATTGATTGAAACCTACTTCCCGAGTTATTTCTTCAATAATATAAATCTGATGTATAATATGTTTAAATAGCCAATGGGCATCCACTTAAGAGGAATCTACTGATCAGTGAAACGCAACATACTCCAGAAATACATCAAGTTACACACGAAAAATCTGGAGTAAAGATAACGCATTTTCGGAAAGTGGCTCACGGCTGACGATCAAGTCAGAGAACCTATTGTGGAGGAAGGACCGGAGGAATGCGCTGTAGTCATTAAGAATCGCCTGATGTGAAGATTACTAACATCTCCTGACACGGTGATTCAATAATTGTCCTCCACGGTCTCATTGGGAAAGCAAATTCCGTTTCGAGTGTACGAAACCCAGACTCAACCATCCCCTACTCATCCCCCTGAAATAGCTGTATTGTCACGTGTAAGTAGTAGATTCACAACCAAGATGTGCATAACAGGCTCTCAAAGACTTTCCGAAAATACGCTAGCTCTACATAGTAACTGCTGCACCTTTTTCTTTTCGTTAAGTGAACAACAATTATAATACGTCATTTCAAAAACATAAGTAACACCACTACTATCTACAGGTATCCAATTACACTAGATATCATATGAATACCTCTCGTTAGAGTAAACAATAATAAGAACCAAATGCTGAAAAGAAAATGCATTAGCTAGCAAGCATTAATCTGTATTAAGTAAATTAGTGAGTTATTATTCCAGAAATCAAACAGGTGGTTATGTGACACAACCTAAATGTTTTCCATTTTTTGTGAATGGGTTTATACATTTATACGGATGTCAGAAACACCTTTTATAAAATAATAATATTAATAATCATAATGCTCTTGTTTTATCAGGGGCCGATTATGGAAAATTTTAATATCTCGAACTGTAAAATAGGCCCCTGAAATTTTAATGTCTCGAACTAGATACGCCGAACTGAAGCTTGTGATCATCTTAAAATGGACTTCTCATCAAATTATTTTGAGTTCTGCTCGCCAATTGTTACATAACAAAGATTGAAGGTTAGTTAACGAATTTCGAAATAATAATAATAATTAAGTCATACTATTTACATGACTCCTACGGTTTCAAATTTTTACTTATTAATGTATCTCAAAACAATGTGCATATAAAAAAATATGCCTTAGGAAATTACCCTTTTCCCTCACCCAAGGTGTAAACATGACCGCTTATTACAAACTGGACAATACAGTGCCAACAGTGGGACCCTATATTGCTCAAAAGTATGCTACAAGCTTGCAGCACACTTTCTAGCAAATATTAGGTGTTTCGCTATAACTTAATTAGTAAAGTCTCAAGTTTAAGCTATCTACACTAAATGTATGTTTAACCTTGACACAGAGTTCCAGATTTTTCCATATGACATACCCGACAATTTTAAAACATATAGTGGTAACTTTCAATAACCCGTTATGCTTATACCCTTTCTGAGAGAAGGTATAATTTTCCAAGACATTATTTTTTGTGTGGTGGTACGGTAATAAATAATAAATATTTGACACTTAGAAGTTACAATTTATATTTCATATAAATAGTTTGTTTTTTTCCCCAAGCTCTTTCACCTAAATTTTTTATTTAGTTTCCCCATGTAGGAACTGACCGACCAAAACTGAAATTAACTGATACAAAGTTTTTTTTAAAAAAAATCCCACTTATCCGACAGTTTTGACTTTCTGACCCATTAAAATGTCCGTAAATGACGAAAACAGTAAGAAACGTTACAAGCTAATTTAAAAAAAAAAAATGCCGCCCCTTACAGTCATTTTCAAAACGAAACAGATTTAATTCCAAACCCGATTTTCCGTTTTCTATAAAACTTTGGTTCTTCAAATACAGGTTATCAAGGTAAGCTGCTCAGTCATTTTTGCTTCATGTACAAGCGCTCCCGTGTTGAAAGAAGTAGTGGAACCATCTTAAAAGACAGACAGAAGCTACGGGATCGTTGCTCCAACCACGTAATACCCTCTTAAGTCACTTGACAGATAAGGCTTATGGGTTTGTAGCCGAATAGCTTTATCAAACTTTCGGCCATGCAATGCTATATTAAACTGTAGACATTACTGTTACGTATCTTTTGTATTACATATTGAGATTTCGGTTTGCCACATAAACTAGGTTCAAACCCAGCGGTCGGACTGGGGTTTTACTTTTTTCCAAAATTCCTCCCCGGCCTGAGCCAAAGATGCTTAAAAGCGCTATTTAGAAAATTTAAATTCAAACCACCAAATTCGTACAGTTCATCGCAGTTACATTCGTGAGTCTAAAAATAAAACCGAGTATTCTATCCACCGTTCTCTCTTTTTGGATTAGTACTATCATGTTTCTCAATATGTATCAAAGGTCCATCTGTTCATGGAAGTGTTCCATCCCATTATCAAAGTCGAAAATCATTTTATTGGTAATTTATCTCCTTTTTTCGGGGCTATCTTATTTACATTTTAAACGTAATTTTATAGGTACTATTTAGAAGTTTTTACGCCACAGCTGTCCTCCTAGGTGTGGACATACTGACTCAGGCTGTCACTTTACATGGATACTGAGACCTTATTCTAATGATAGGACTGCTTTCTTTTCTTTCTCCCACGGACACGGAACCTTTGCAAACGAGATAGCCTAACTAAAGTGGGTTGCTAAAACCGCACACAAATAAAATCTACAAGTTAATGACGTCATACACTTATTTTAGCCATCCTTTCATTGAAAATAAGGTACCATTCAAGTGAGTGCGTTGGTGAGGACATCCGAATACCGAATTCAACACCTTTGCAGAGGGAACCAACCAATCATGACTATTTCATGAACAGCCTGCACTTTGCAGAAATTGAAGAATGTAGAAGAAATGTGTTACATGCATATTTCTACAAACTTTTTTAAAATGAAGTGCGGAAAACATTTTCATCAAACATACTTTTAAAAAGCTTGTAGTATGTATTCATTAAACACTTCATTCTGCAATTTCTACAAAGCGAAAAGTCCATGGTGAAGACTATTCATGAAATCTTCCATTCATTGATGAAGACTATCAATCTTTTTTTTTGGGGGGGGGGGTCCTGTAATATCGTAAACGCAAAAACTAACGGTATGACATTCACACAAAATAGTCCTTTTTAATTTATGAAAGAACCTTAATTCAAGACGGGACAAATTTTCACATGTTTTAGTCAAGTATAGCGTGAAAACCTCAAGCAATATTAAACATGAAGACATATTTCCTTTTCAATATAACTTTGTTTCTTCACTCTTTGCTAGAATCGTAACATTACGGATTCTTGCGGTTATATAACATCTACAATGTAAGCCTATTATAAACGTAACTATACAGCGGTCGTAGACAGGTAGCTAAGAAATACATCAATATAATTTTGCAGATACAGGGATCCTACCAATTTGGTGAGAACGAATTCCCTGATGTTTCCAGGGCATTATATAAACATGTAAAATAAAGGAAGCCCCGTAAACGATGTATACAACTAGTGAAAAAAGTTAACATATGAAGCGTTCATGAAATGTAATATTCCTGAAAAATTAAAATATGGTATATCACCAAAATCTAAACCGACAGAATGTTCCGAAGTCTTACAATTACTAACACTACTCTACCAATAAGGCATATTAACATACAAACAGATCTGAAAAATATAACATGTTTATCCGGATTTATTAGGGGCGTGGGTGTTCTGAACTCTTTCCCCGCTACTGTAATGTTCGCAAACTTTTTGAACTCTTTTTTTTTTTCGCTTGGTCGTAATGCTGTGATTTTTAAGTACAAATTGTAGTAAACCATTTCACACATTTTGTCAGTGCAAGGTCCGCTCTAAAATTTAAAGCCACTGACTCTAGTTACAAGCGTCGCCACCTCTTTCAGGTACATTTCATTACGTAAGGTTTAAAACAATACGTTAAGAGTAGAAAACACTCATGCTTAATATTCCAGGACTTTCAGGTATCTTTAATTTTTCATGAAATTCCCCGAAATTCATTCTATAACTTTTTATTTGTAACCTAAAATCCCTGACTTTTCCAGGATTTCCAGGTCAGTGGAAATACTGGAGATAGGAAAATCGGCTAGCTGAAAGCATTCAATGATCAACATGTCACAGTTGTCTTAACAACCTCACGATAAAAATATTTTACAAAAGTAAGATTTGAAGTTAGAGAAAGCACAGAACCAGAATGAAAGCATTTTAAAACTGCAGTACTACGAGATAACTCACTACTTCAATGTTGTCCAACATATTCATAAATCTGGTTGAAATTTGACTAAAATCCTTCAAAGAGTAACAAAAAAAAAAAATTACTTACGGTCTTACGCTGGTAAAGGAGCTGAAAATCGACCGATTCTATAAAAGAAACCTTCGAAGTTTACACACGCGTCATTTCATGAGAGGAATGGAAGCATATGAGGCAATGTCCATCTCTTCTATACAGAAAATACTAAACGAATATTTCAAGTCTGTTAACAATAATGAGTTTTCTTTCCATCTAAATAACTGTTCTTATTCCCGTGCTCTTTCTACACATCGACTGGAACTAATTGCGTATAATCAAGCGATCAGTGGTCCACACCAACTTCCGTCCACTCACGGAACAAACCAAACGACCAACGATTTTCGAAACGGTCATTTTTGCGCGAAAATCTAAGCTCATTTAAAATAGTGATGTGTGGTCAACTTTTTCTCTAAAATATTTTCACATTAACAGCGTTTCTCCTCCGGCGCGAAACTTTATCAAGTAAAAGGAACGTAATAATTGCATGAAGAATATCTAAGATATGAAAGAAATAGAGATTACGATGAGACAAGGAGAGAAGAAGTATCTACATTCTGTTATAGCGGCACGTCTGCAGTATGACGTCCAATGTGTGTCATATGACTGACTACCCTTAGTTTTTAAGCAAGGAAGTCGTCTACGGTTTATTACCTTTTAAGCAAGAACTGAAATTCTATAGAAAAGTAAGTAGCGGAAGAACGTTGGTCGTATGTGGGAATGACGAAAACTTGGACAAAATTATTGATGAGCATGTACTTCCGTGTGTGTTTTCACGGTTGTAAATTGACTGTTGGTTAATTAGCAACATGACGACTCCTTACCACCGGTCCAGTTTCTCTCATATCATGTGAAAACGCTTTTGCGAAACGTTGCCGCTTTTCTGTTGTGTCTGTGGTTTCTGCACGCCTGTCTTGGTATTCTATCATGTAAGTACCTTTATTCTACTTTTTCTTTTACCATAAAACCGGAAATAATGGGTATTAGTGTGTCGTCTTAATGTGGAGAAATACAAAGACAGCGATATTCACCTATGGGTTGTTATGGTCTATAAATGTTGAGAGATAGGAAGAGATGCTACATTAAATGAAGTTACAGGGAGCGTCTAAGAAAGGATGCCAAGCCTTATTTAGGTATCCTTTTCTGTGTTAAGTGAACGTCTTTTTGGTAACTGTGACGCATGATTCTCTTGTTATTCTGTCAATGATGTGTGAATCAGTCTTGTACAAAATGAGAGCAGACGCGATGTTATGCTTAGATCGTTTAATGTGTCTGACCTGCTTACACATAATTTATTTGAAAAGTTTCTGCACAACCACACTAACCTAGTACAAGGCGATCATTCCCCATGAAAGACAGCAGGTTCTACCGCAACAGTGATAACTGTATAAAAATCCCCCCCTCCCCTTACCTCTATAACAAGCAGCATCAATTTGAGAAGTTCACTTGAACATTCTTTGCTCATTCCATACCTCAACTTGAACTGTTTCAACCCCCGTGCAATACTAAGTGTAAGTGATTCCTAATTTAAACTAATGAACACAGCAGTTCTTCCTACGCGCACATCTTCATTGGATGAAATCATGTTTCCAACAGACACAAATTGGACAGTAAAAACTTATAAATTTCTTTCTTTTGTCATGGTAAGAATGTCGAAATATGTGCGCATGAAATTTTTTGCAATTTCAGTGCAATTACTCCGAGAGAGATCCATGATATAGAAATCAGATTCTTGTTTCTGGAAAGTAATCAAAAGTGTGGAAATACCCGTATATTTTTACAGTGCTGAAAGAACTGGAAAGCAAATATACACTAATGGTAACTAGATGGAAGGTGCTACCTGTCGGAGGGTATGTTCTTCACGGCCGCCATTGAGTTTTATATCCTTTATTATTTCAACATGAAATGGGTGCTTTCAGGATGTTGCATCATTAGGCCCGAGTAATGTCACATACCCTTCTCTCTCACAGTAACACATTTACGACAGAGCTGACTTCAGAAATGTATTTCCCATAAAATTCTAGCCCGGAATGTCATAATACACCAGCCCCTTCCCATTTAAGAAAATCAATCGAGATTCAATGTGAAGAACATACCGTCCAACAGATGGCGCCTTCCATCTAGTATCCATTACCGTATATTTACTATCCATTTTTTCTTCTTCGGCAATTTAAAAATATACGGATATTTCCACACTTTCTGATCACTCTCCACAAACAAGAAGAATCGATATTTACCAATATGATTGCACTAGAGTTGGCAACATTTGCATGCGCACATATTTTGACATTCTAATCATGATGGAAGAAAGAAATGTATAAGTTTTCTTCTGCCCCATATCAGTATGTCTGCTTGTGAGCAAAAGATGTGCTTACACTTTCTTTCTATGAGTGGACGAAGGGACTAAACTAGTGCCAAAAACAAAACCTCTTTCCTTTTACCTCAGTCAATATCGTAACCGTTTGTTTGTAACCGGACTTGGAAAAAAAAAAAATATTTAACTGATCTTAGTACTTCCTAAGAATCGAAGTAAACAGAAAATGTTCCCATAGTTCTCTGGCGGCAGTTCCTTCCTATATGATAAATTAGCTCCAAGCCTAGTATTTGGTTAACACTAATCTACATCTCATACCTACTTGCCTTCCTACACCTGGAGCCAAACATACAGTGTGTTTCAGTAGCTTCGTTTATCGCTGATGGCTCGGACATTACTGACATAAAGCTTTCAAATGAAAAGCTATATTAAAGAATCGCATTATATCTAGGAAACCGGTGGCGTACAGGAAATACCTCAAAACAGGGATCACCTTCAAAATTCCAAATAGAAACTATGGTCCAAAGAAGAAAAAAAAAACTACCTTTCAGAGGGAACATTGTTTGATATTTTCTACGGTATGACAGCTACAATAATTAATTCAAGAAGAAATTTTACATCAGCACCTTCGTTTACCGCTAATTAATCACTCGAAAAAGGACGAAGAACAATGAAATAAACTATAGCAGTGTTTCCCAAACTGTGTTCAGAGAGGCGTGTATATGTTTCGTGGCGGTCTCAGTGGCCTTAACAACTGATCCAAGGGTTTCTTGTTTAGGTCGACAGACCATTAAAGAAACAAATCTGATTAAAAGATACTTAATTGAAGCCTATCGCTAGCCATTAACTGTAGCGGGGGGGAAGGGGGTACGAACAATTTAGAGGAGGCATGAGTCATGATATATTATTATACACCATATTTACGCTCATTACTCATTTATGCTGTCTTTAATATTGAACATTATTTTAATCTTTCAAAAAAAATGTAATGCTTGTTCACTGTGACTGAGTGTTCCGTATTTATTCCTAATACAGTGTTCCATGGCCAAGAAAGTTTGGGAAGCACTAACTTAAAGAAATGACCCCAAAAAATCTCGCGGAATAGAATTATGGTATTTAGAAAGACAACAGCATGCAGAAAATAGCTCTAAGGAGATGTGTTTCCAAACATTTCAATTGGAAACTAGGACAACTTTCGATTCTCTTCAAATGACCATAGAATACCTAACAACTTTTAGAGATACCGTACGTAATTTACAATCTGGATAATATTATCTCACAAACCTAACTTCAACTTTTTCTCCGTGGGTCAGACATGCAGCTTTGATCCAAGACTGTTCGTCACATGTCTGACGCATGACATCCTGCGACGAGCACTTCTCGGGACACGGAAGAGCAAGAGAGTTTATATACTACCCCGCCATTTGCTTTGTGAAACTGAGGAAAACGCTCAAGCCCTCAGACAGGATGGTTTGCAGCAGGACTAGAACTTATTTGCCTCTCCAGCGCCGTTCCTAAGTCTGCGACATATCTCTCTAATAATGGAGAATATCCTCTCTGAAAGATAGACGTTTCTCACGTATAACTAATTCTATAACAATTGTCGCTGTCGAACTGTAGAAATTACCAAAAAATATTCCGGTTAAAACTTCAATGAACACTGCAAAGAAATCTGAAGGTTTCAAGATGATCCCTGATAAATAGTAGTAAACAATGGATGTCTGAACTCAATTCTCCTTTTTTGGGCTTTATGACTACCAATTTCTGAGTTACTTACTGAATCACACTGTATATCTGAACACAGTTCCACACTTAACCATTTTATTACTTATTAGGCAGTAACAAATCTTTACTGAACACTATCTACAATGTCATAATCAGAATTAAGTTACTTGCTCTCTACGAATAAAGTATTATGGCAAACTAATATTCGCCTGGCAAAATTACTTTTCCCAAAAGTAACTTTCAGCTTAATACTAGAAACATTTATAATCACAATACCGGAATCCAAGTTGGAAAGCCACAAATAATTGACAATAAATAAGTACCTTTAAACAGGGAGAGAACAGGCGTAGGTCTAGTAAAAATGTCCAGCAACAGGGGGTATTTTAAAGTTAATACGATCCAGTCTTCAAAACGTTATGCAAACTGCAACAATAAATAAAAATCACCAAAAAATATTTTTCTATGGACGTTAAAAGTTTTGACATTGTTGTAATGGCTGCAGTTCATGGAATGAATTATTTAAATTGCAAAATCTGGTTAACTAACATTCAATATTACGCATGCTATTAACACCTTTCACCGGGTTGTACTACTATCCATAAGCAGTACGTTATATACTTAAAAGGCATGTTACTTAAAAGAAATACACATGTTAATTCAGGTTTGGCTGCACTAGCATATGAATTCAAAGTAACACATTCATGTAGTACACGCACCTAAACCCAAGCCTTGCAGACTCTTCATCAAACTGTTCCAATTCTCGGGCTTGTTTTTCATGAAGAAGTCTGATTCGTTCAGAGCGCTCTTGCAAAAACTGTTGTATTTCTTCCTCCATCTGCAATGAAAGAACCAAAAGTGTTTACTACATATTTCAATACAGAAATCCTCATTGCTTATAGGTTTAAACATGACTAAACAAATCCCAACTATGCCTCTATAGGAACAGTCAATGATCATTACAGTACATTCCGGACTATTTACGCTAATGACCGGCAGAACTAGCGCGTATAAACTCCACGACTCCAAGTTTCCTGGGGCTTAAATGTATTTATAATCCAAATCGAAGAAAAAACTATTGCCTTAATAAATACATCCGGAGTATCGAAAAAGTTCGCAAAATCACCAAAAGAATAGTACTAACATTTCATAACGACAGTACTACTGAAATACGCCGTTCTATATTGGGCATTCTCCAGAAATTGCACATCTTGTGAAACGAAAGATGTCCCTAAAGCAACTTTTTCATGTTTGAGACATATTTCCAATATTGATGTTTAGTTTTCCAATTATTTTCTTAGCAATTATCCTTTACAATAATTTAGTTCGAAACATGAGGTCGTAATTAAATCGAAAGTAATTCTATTAGTGCAATAAGAATTACATCTACGGATACACACGAAACCCGTTTTCTTTTATCAGCTCCATGGGTTGACAAAAAATGTTGTAATAAAAGTGTGACGATGGCAACACTGCACATTTTCGCATGCGCTAGATAGGAAACCACCATCTTACACTTGTCTGAGTGGAATTACAAGGACGACGATTCTACAGTCAATTTATTGTGGAACATCAGGTGTGTGTCACTTATTCATCATCAGCTTCATTGAACTCATAACCATCATATTTTTTTTTAATTTCGATTTCCTTTAAATCACGGGGCTTGTTTGGAAACTCATAACCAAGTTCACGGAATGCACGATCTTAACGCCAAAAGTTATTTTCATGAGATCCGTTTCCTTCGTCATTGCCGAACGCTCCAAACTGTCGTCACGTTCATGATAAACACAGCGAAAATAGAAGATATGGTTATAATTGCGGACACGATCTTCAACATACGAAGCAAGTTAGTTTCTTCGAGATGTTTTCTTCAAACAATGTTATTTACCAACATGTAGGACCTTCCTACTGAGAAATAAATAGCTTCTATATGCTTCAAGTTTTTATGTTCTTGTATAACGAACGTAGTAATCTACTCTGTTGCATTTGGTCAACAGTAGAATAAATCTATGCTCTTCGATAAAGGAATTATCTGTAAAGCGGATGTAATCTTTGGGCTGATGTACCTACATATTTCTACATCCTTCAAAATGTCCATGACTTTGCCAACTAAGCCACATTTACGGCACGAGAACAATGTTCCAATTAGCGTCATTCTGTCTACCGCTAAGAACGAAACTCTGCAATTGAAAGGAAATTCTATTACCAAGAAGGGAAACCAATAAATAGACAAAGAAAATATTTTAACAAATACTTGACATGGGTCCAATGGAAATTGCGATTTACAATTTGAAACAACAACAACGTAGTGTATTTAGTTTTTATGAAAGCTGAATCCATATGCTTTCCTTCAAGAACTTGTAGTTTAACTGAAATCTTTAGAAAAGTTTGTCATAATTTGCGCAATCAAAGAGTGACTTTCGCAGACACAATAATTTTGTACTCTATGTTATTCTTACTTTAAGCCTCTACATAAAGAATGTTTCAATAGTTACATCGTTTTCTTAGTACTGATATCTAGTCAATCGCGACATTAACAGTATTCCATAGCTCGAAGAAGTGTTAAATATGGGAAAGTAAAGATAAATCAGTTGTTTTAGATAAACCGTTCTGTTAATCTCTTATGTAAAGTTAGTTGTTCCAAATTGTTCCCTACTGTAGAAATAACAGTCATGACCAAGGTTTAGTTTCTATACCTCTACATAAAGCAAAAAAAAATCATGATGCGAAACGCTTTGCATTTTTCATCCGGAAGGCAGCCATGTTAATTTTAACCAAGTTCACGAAGTCAGAGCTAGTTCGCATCGTGCGCGAACGAAATTAACCGAGAGTGAGTTTCCGAACGGCTAACTAAATGAACGCACTTCACGAAAGTGGTTTCCGAACGCTTGGGTTAAACTCGTTCGGACTTTTCGAACGGGTCCATGATCAGAAACAAACACTTTTTATTCATTCTTCATTGTAGAATTCTATTCTCACTAATCCCAGCGGCCGCTCATCCTGAGGTCTTTCCAGTCACATCAGGCAAATGCCGGGGTGGTATCTATAAACCAGACCCTGACAGACTATTTTCCAACATCCTCTCCACCACCTTATCCCGGCCCGAGCCTGAGATGCCTAAAGCCCTTAAATAAAATCTATTCTCAATATACGGAACACGGCAACAAAAAAACAATGCAGAAACGTCAACTACATGGAAATTACTTATTATTCTGAAAATGGAATGGATAGAAAATAAAATATTTATCCCTAAGTGCCTTCAATATCTATCCACAATGCTTCCAAGATTCCTAAATCTACCATCTTCTATAAATAAAAATGGTTGCGATTATTTTCTACCTAAAATCTCCAATCTCTGGAGAATGACCCATATGTACCTGAGGGCCAAATCTAAAATAATCAGTCATGATATTTTTTCTATGCACAATATTTCTGTAAACGGACCCTAAGCAAAATTATTTTGCCACAAATAAGCGCCTCTTCCTGACCTGCAACAAAGTCAAAGACTACATGCGTTCTAAGTCTCCTCCCCAACACTTTACTTTATAACCGTCTCTCTTTATGTATCCCTCGACCAAAAGCCACTGTGTCATATCTCGCAAACAAATGCTTTTCTGCGAATTACTATTCGTGAGGCCAGCTGCAGCTACCTCTCACAGCGGAATCTTAATTTGGTGTAAGACCTTTAGGTAACTTTCGCTCAGGCCGAACGGATAATGATAGGATGAATTAGTTGAATGAAGAAAATGGGAAGAAACGGAAGCATCCCGAGAAAATCCACGCAAAGCCCACATGGCACGAGCGGGGATCAAACCGACGACATCACGAACGAGAGGTTAGCGCTCAACCAGAGCCACCCCAGCCCCCACAAAGCGGAGAAGCGAGAATCTGCTGTACTGTCTACCGCGACTCTTTAACGATACTGATAAATTTTTGGGTCTCCTCAATAATGAAGAAAAAAGACAAATAAGTCTTTAATCCAGCATGTTCGGAACCATGGCGGTTCGGACACAATGTGTGGAACTAAATTTTAAGAAAAACAAATTAATTATAGTTAATGTTTACTGTCAGTTCTCTCTCCCTACTAATAATTTTATACTTAAATTAGATGATATATTAAATAAATTCAATAATAGATGCATGTTAATCTTGGGAGATTTGAATGCGAAATCTCCGCTCTGGCACTGCCCCAGAATGGACGAAAATGGAGAGCAGTTCGAGGATCTAATACAACAACACAACTTAAGTGTGATAAATAGGGACGGCCAACCACCAACTTTCAGGGGCAGGGCCGGAGCGGAATCAAATATTGACGTAACAATGTCTAAGGGAAGTATTTACAATAATGTATTAAATTGGAAAGTAAATGAAGATGTTACTACGAGTGCACACAACGTCATCAGTCTGGATATAAACTACAATCAACAAACCACTGAAGAAAAAGACGAAGAAGATGAAACAATGAAATATCAGATTAAGAAAATAAACTGGAAAAAATTCCTAAGAACTCTGAAATTGCCTCAAATAAATAACAACTGTAATCTGAACGAATTGACAGAAGGTCTGGAGCAGGCCACAATTAGAGCAATCAAGGAATCAATACCTATACATAAAAAGAAGAAAAAGAAGAAAGATGCTCAATGGACCGAAGGCATGGAAAGACTAAAACGAAAGATGAGAGCAACAAGAAAAAGTTATAGAGCAGCTGGAAATCACGAGCTCAGGCAGGAAAGACTCAGAAAATATAGGGAAGCCAAGGAAACATTTGAAAAAGAATTGTTTGAATATAGAAAAAGAACATGGGAAAAATTCGTCGAAGAAAATCTTAGTCTGGATCCGTGGGGTAAACCATATAAATTAATAATGAAGAAAATAAAAACCAAAAGTGCCTACAATACGTTAAAGAATGACAATAATGAGTACACCAAAGGATGGAAAGACACCATTGAATTATTATACAAAAAGCTATTTCCAGATGATATTGAAGATGAAGATAATGAACAAAACGCAATAATCAGGGAGAATGCAAAAACATACAACGTAAACTTTGAAATAAACAATGAAGAATTAACAGTAACAAACGAAGAAGTAGAAATAGCAATCAAAAGTCTGAAAAACGGTAAAGCCCCGGGTCCAGACGGGATTAAAAATGAAATTTATAAACAAAACAAGGAACTCTGGATACCATATCTATCAAGGTTATTCCGCGAATGTTTTAAACAAGGAGTCTTTCCAAGCTCGTGGAAGAAAGCAAAATTAGTGATCCTACTGAAAGGAGAAGATAAAGATAAGACAAACCCGAAGTCCTACCGTCCGATTTGCCTTTTAAACGTTGTTAGCAAAATTTTCGAAAAAATTATAGCCAAGAGAATTAACGAAAAAAGAGAAAATCTAGAAGATTGCAAACTACAATTTGGGTTTCGAAAGGGCAAATCGACGGAAGACGCAATCAACCAGCTATGTGAGAAGATAAAGCAAATACGGACTGAAGACTGCAAGTATATAATGGGTATCTTCTTCGATATATCAGGAGCATTTGATAACCTCTGGTGGCCTGCTCTATTAAAAGAACTAAAAAATCTCAGGATACATCCAGACATATGGAAACTTGTTAATAACTATTTCATAAATAGAAAAATTGAAGTCAACACGGCTGATGGCGTTGTGTGGAAGGCGCCCACAAGGGGCTGTCCCCAGGGGTCGGTCCTAGGACCCATTTTCTGGGACATAACATTCCAGCCATGTCTGGAGATGCTAAGTAGACTGCAAGAGGTGGAAACTGTGGTAGGGTATGCGGACGATCTGGCGGTCGTACTAAAAGGTAGTAGTAGAACTAATATGGAACAAAAAGCGAATACAATCGTCAACGAAATGGTAACGTGGTGCAGCAATAACAAATTGACTATCTCAGCAGAAAAAACAAAGTATGTATTATTTAAAGGAAAGCTAAATTATAACAGGGGACCCATAATCAAAATTAATAACAAATCAATAAAAAGAGAAAAACATTATAAATATCTGGGCCTTATAGTAGATGAAAAACTAAATTTTAGGGAACATACAACAAATGTAACGAATAAAGCAATTAAAATTACCCATAAACTTATAACAATTGCCACAAATGAACTAAAAATACCAACAAAAATTATAAGGCTGTACCACGACCAAGTGATTAGAGCAGTAATGTGTTATGCCGCTAGTGCCTGGAGCTACCGGATGGACGATATAAAACAATCTCAAATAGTGAACAGAGCCCAAAGGCAATTGCTAATAAGGTTAACTGGAGCCTATCGAACCACTCCGGTGGAAGCACTTCAGGTAGCGACCGCAACCCTGCCGATGCATCTTCAAATTAAACAACACGGAGCCATGTACTGGCTGAAAAAAAACAACAACGACAAAATAAGAGAAATCATACGTACGGAAATCAACAATAAAGAAGAACTAACAAGGGAAATAGTCCGTGCATGGCAACGTTTTTGGGAAAACAGCCCGAAAGCAAGAAGACTCTATGGTATCTTTCCGGAAGTGGCTGGAAGATTGGAAGTGCAACTGGAAGCCAGTGGAGGAATGATACATTACCTCACGGGACACGGCCCATACCGCCAGAAGCTAAGAGAACTTAAACTTGTTGAAGATAATCTATGTCATACCTGCAATACAATAGCTACACCAGAACATATAGTTCTAAGATGTACCGAAACTGAAAATTTGGTATTGGATCTAAGAAATAGAATAAGGGATGTAAACACGGCAGAGGTCCTGCGAACACCGGAACTCGCCTTGATACTTCAGGAGTTGACATCAAAAATCTCAAGGTACTATAAAGAGAAATTTATGAGGGGAAGGATGACATAGATATATGGATAATTAAACTCAATATAGAAGATAAACGATTACGGGTTTCGTGAGGCGCCAGCGTGTCGTGTGTGTGCAGCGTCGCGCGGGTGCCGAGCAAGCATCTCGAAAGAACATTATGTATCGAAACGTGTTCAAATAACCATCCGGATGTGTTAAAGACAACCGAAAAGTGGCCTTAAAAAACTATACAGAATAACTAATTAGAATTATCAGCAAATAAAGTGAAATTGGTCGCTGGAAGCCAGTGGCAAATTAGAGTGCCTTGTGCAGGAATCCGGCACAAGAGACGCTCATAGTGTGCGTGTTGAATAAATGTGGTGGCGGGAAAGTGTAGTGAAATAGTAAAACATATAATAATCAAAATATTTAACAACAAATAATCCAAACAATACTTACATTCCGGAACCCGGAATGGAAGCGTACAGCAAAATAGCCTAGTGTATGTGTGACCAAATGAGTGAATGATGGAGAGGGAAATCAGAAGAGGAATCTAAGGTGGAAATGGAGGGAAACCTAGTAAGGATAACAAAGGTAGATGCATACAAACTTTGTAGGAGAACATCATTTCTACGGCTATGATTTGCCAATCCCCCCTATCCCCAAAGGAATACAAGTGCAAATGAAGTGAGAGTGAAAGTGTGGCAAGTGAAAACAACCTAAACCCTATGGTGAGTGAGGAAGAGGAAGATATCAGTAAAGAAGACGGCTAGGAAGGAGAAGCGGAAAAACTTTGTGGGCGAAACAACATTCCCACGCGCAATCCGATCCTAAAATTCCTCTCTTATCTCGTTGCAGGGGCAGCAAAAGAAGAAGATGCCGAATCAAGTCCATGTTTGTGTTGTCATTGTGAAGTCCGTGTGTTGTCCTTGTGTTTGTCCTAAATGTTATGTATCGATGTTTCCTTTCATAATAAAATTGCAAATATGGTAGGTAGGGAACTCCCCCCAAGCAAATGTTCTAAACATGAACTAAAGACCAGGAGAACCTTGGATGCCTGGTTAAGTCCGTCCCGCAACACCTGAAGTCTAAACTGATGGAACATAGGAGCTTCTTGGAGTGCCGGAATTCCGGCAATCCAAGAATCTCTAGGGACAGCCTGTCCCAAAATGGGGAGAGCGAACAACTGCTCGTGCTGTACGTCCCCGAAAGTACACAACCTATTTTGTGTAAAGAATGCAGAGAGACAGGGGTGGAAGGCGGGTCCCCAAATTAAAAAAAAAAAAAAAAAAAAAAACCATGGCGGTGCCAGGTTTGCGATTTTGCCGGATTATCGAATGTCAATAAAGTTTTAACAGGAATATCAAAGAAAAATTAACACAGTACAGTACAATGATATATAAAACAAGTTCTATGGCAAGAAAAAATACACATAAGAGATACTGTTTAAACAAGACTGATATCACGTCAACGAACGCCCGAATTCAATTCACCCAAAAAAAAAATCGTACGCGGGCGGGTCGATCGGTGCCGGATTACATAATGTGCAGAATGATAGGATACCGGATTAAAGAGCGCCTACTGTATAAGGCTTAGGCGGACCCGTTCGCAATGTACTGAAATGCAAAATGAAACCAACAAAACCACCTCGCAAGATTCCTGACATGAAACTATAAAAATGTAGAGACCATAGAGGGCGCTGTAGGCTGCCGAAAGCGTCGGAAAATGAAATCTAGAGCTTGATGTTTCCAATACCAATTAAGGAGAAATGAGGCGATATGGTACTCTCGAAGACTTGGGATCTGCTCTTTGTAAAAAGACATATTCCAAAATTGTTTAATGGGGCGCAAGAGATTCTCCAAAAGAAATACGAGATTCCCAGAAATTCTCGGAAGTAAAAGGTGGATCGAAATAAGCATGAATGAGAGTAATTCGTTTGCATCAGGTTGATATCTCAAACAGGTTTCCTTGCGGGACTATTCTTATCAAAAAAAAAAAAAAAAAAAAATTTGATCCGAAGTTGCATAACAAAACGAGTAAGAATTGCATACATTTCAACGAATGTTTGGTGTAATTATCAGTACAACAGACTGTCACTGCCCGGTTAGATAGCAGTGATTACGTCTATCATCATCATGTTTATTTCGACCCAACATTTACTCCGGAGAATGTCTGGAAATCCCCTATTTCCTTTCCAAATATCAAGCTTTGAAGTTCATTTGCCCACGCTTTCGACGGTCTATTACGCGGAAACGAAGCATTTGTACACCCACGATGGTTTATGCTTTTCTTTCTAATTTCATGTCTGGAATCTCGTGAGGGGGGTTTTGTTGGTGTTATTTTGCAACACCCTGTAAATAGCTAACCAATGAACAGCGGATTATCGTGTTGGTGGTGTAAGCAAAGAAAAAAAAAAGTAATAAATAACTATGCACACAGATACTGCAAGTGACTTATTTTTACGACCGTTGCAAATTTTCAAGGCGAAAAACAAACGCAGAAACAGAAAACAATGCGAAAAACTGGCTGTTTTTAATGTACATTCAGTCATATAAAATGTATAATGGGTGAACTTTCTACGTCCGGCAGGTTGCACAGTATTAAAATAGGGAACCAATATTCGATGTATATTTAAACTAAACGTTCCACGTTGTGCTTGCAATGTAGGGTAACTGTGCCAGTAGTCATCCAATGAGCTGATCTATTGACTAATTTGAGAGTGCATCTTATAGCTTTAACAAGCATGTAAAACTTTGTTTAACAACATATTTAGGATGCTGTCTTGTATGTTCTAAAGAGTAACTGTTCCACGATTTTTATTCTTAGAAATCCATAAACCCAAAGAAAGAGAGATTGTAAAAATGTCTCGAATCGACCACCTGACTAGTGGTTGACCACCATCTGTCCACTAGCCGTTCCTTTTTCTTTTCTTTCTTTTTTTTTCGTTTAATTTTTTAGTCTTTACTTTCGTCTGTTTTCTCTTTGAAACCAAGTATGGGAATCTTATCGGTAAAAGTCTATACTTGATAAAATAGGCTAGCATAGCCTAGATATATGTTCATTTGCTTATGAAACAATGAAATGCACTAGCAAACATGTTAGGCTATGTAGTCTTTCACTTTCTCCTTTCCAAACATTTTCCAGAGCACTGAATAAGATATTTTTTGTGGTGCAGCAAGCGTGCGGCCGACTCTTAAATAAAACGTGTTCCAATGGACGTTAGTTTTCGTCCGGAAGAAATATTCATATAATTAACAAAGCAACACGGAATTCGAAGGAAAATCATATATAAACACCACTGCTTTTGAAACTTGAAATAAACATTACTGACCGCATTACTGGAAAATGCGCCAAAAATTTAATCTCTTTGTTGATTGGATTTTTGATACATCACAGCTTTCAAGAGTTATGACGCTTCGCCTTTATTATTACTTAAATTGTCATCAGGCTATTCTTTTTTACCTTAAATGTTACATTTTAGAACACAATTTAAGTCTTATTGGTATTAATATTTTGTAAAATGGCCGACTACTGGCGTAGTTACCTTATACTATTTCGGTGTTGTCACGTTATCCAAGTTTCTAATTTAAATTAATTTCCAGTTGGCAATTTTTCTACGAATCGAGTAAACCATGCAAAAATTCATCTGGATGTAACGAAGAAAAAAAAAAAAATCACGAACAACAAATTACTTCGAAACCGAGACCTGTTTCGAGAGTACACTCCCGTCTGCTAATCACGACTAAACTTACCTTTTGTTCTAGAAGAGCACGTCTAACGGATACTCTATCCTCTAATTCTTTGCGTTCACGATTACGCTGAGCTTCTGCCTGCATCTTGTTCTTCGACTGGTAAGCCATGAGAATTTCGAGCTCATAGTGCAGTCGTTCTTTCAGTTGCTGACATTCAACTTCTTGGGATTCATCCAAACGGATCTGAAAAAGAAAGTAGGAACACATAAGAATAAATTCACTCACAAAACTCCTTAATACTTAAGAGAGAGAAAATGGCCATTAAGATCATTTGTCAAATATTTCCATAATATTATAAATGAAAATATACAAAACTTCTTACTTATTGAAACATGCTCCGGTTCGATCAATGTCAATAAACTCTTTACTAAACCTAAATATGACAAGGGGAAGGGTGATACCAGTATTCTGAACGCACAGTCGTTCATTATAACCCGTATCATTTATGTTTTACATGATGAAACACAAACCTTGAAACATGGGACATATCAAGTTTTGCCATATCACTATAGAATTTACCCAAGGAAAAACCTTCCGAGTTTTCGGACAATCTAATTTATCTAAAACCATCAATCTTAAAGGATACCGGTGTCATATTCCACCATCTTAGCAGGAAAGTACCTCCACCCCCCTCCTCACTAAGACCGTAGATCCACCACTGGTCTGTATTTGCAGTTACCAGCAGTCATACAATTTTACTCCATCAGTAGGACGAGGTATCGGGAAGATAACAGCGACCTTTAATCCAAATATTAACCCAGTAATTAGTTCGTGAGTTAGGATGATCGGGGTATCTCGATTATAAGGACAATATACTTCCGCTAAGCCACCATGCTCAGTCCGAAAAATGTTGGTCTAGAACACTTGATTTACTACAACGATCAAGACAACTAGTTTATTTACCAGTATTTGCATTACATTTCAGGACTGAATTACCATTTCTGGTCGAAGCCGGTTTCTAGTCTGAGAGTATAATATTATCTCAGCGTCTCTCAATTATATCTTCAGGCAAGACCGCTTAGCAGACTACCAATTGGAAAAACTATCAATTTATAATGAGAAAAATAATTCGTCTAAATGATCACCCTTATATTAAGGAAAAAGATATTCTAGATATGGCCCTAGCTAGAATTTGTGTCGTACAAATGAGGAAAAATCCTGGAAAATCTCCATCAGGATGCTTAGCATATGCAAGGTTTGAATCAGCACATTCCAGTCCCTATCTATTGCGCCAAAACCACCGGATCGGGTCAAAATAGCAGGTATTAGCGAGCGAGAAAATAAGCGTCGAAATTTAGTTTATTTTTCTAATATATTACGGGCATCAATCAGTTGGTAGCGCTGACACCTGATTTCAGTCATTTGCACTTGACTGTTGTGTTATTCTCCAGTTTGTTGATTCATCTTGTTTCCAGCAGATTACACTGAAAATTCTCCACTTCTGAGCTTTATAGCATTTAATGTTACAACCCGTCTGTCTTTAACGTTACTCGTGTCCATGGATGAATGAAAGCGAAAGGGTGGTACCGGCCTTGGTCTTGGTCTAACCTTGAAACTGAGGAAAACTGAAAACCATAATCAGGATGGTCAGCAGCAGCAATCGAACTTAAGCGATGCCGATTCGAAATTCGTGACCGAAACCATGTCATGGAGGATGGGTCTTCACCTGAAGAAAAATGGTTGATGCATGTGTAACATTTCGAAGTAGCAGATTCAGAAGAAAAAAAGTTAGTAGTTAACTCATTATTACGGTTAAGACAAGCCTACGTTACAAACTAACGCTAAATCAGCGGAGCTTACACCATAAACAAGATTGTCTTAACCTCGATGTTCAACTGCGCAACTCAAGAATGAAGAAAAAAAAAAGCAGCCTAATATATCACTAACAAGTCAAGCATCATTGTAAATAAATAAGAAAAATGGTGTATTATCAAATATAGTCAAATTAAGTCCGATTTCTTATCGATGGAACTAATAATACAAAATATTTGAGGCACTGAAATGTAACAAAATTTGGGTCTATATTATAATTAATTGAATAGACGTCCATCCATCTCTTTTTCTGAAAACTGATCTATGTGTTTAAAAATCTATCAGCAGGTTATGACAGTACTCTCATGACTATGCCATCGATCAAATTCAATTTTCTCGGAACTGGCCAGATGTACCGTAGAACCTCATCCCACGACACAACACATTTACTCCGCATACAATTCGAAAACAAAAAAGGAAAGTTTGCTTTGCAAGTCTATTGAAAACCTAGAAATCATATCCAGTTGCTGCTATACTTTATAAAAGAGTCAGAATACAACTTACTGATTGTTTCTGTAACATTTCGGCGATACTTTGCTCGTACTGGTCTCCTAGCAGAGCAAGTTTCCGTCGCTGTTCATCCTTCAGTTTTTTAATAACCGCCTTATGTTCTTCTTTGGGGGTGGTTTGAAGAATTTGAGCTTTGAATTCCTTGTATTGCTTCGTCTGAATTTTGCACGTGTCACGGAACTGCTTACGAATCGCAAGCTCCTTTTGCTGGAAAGTTAAAAAAGAACAAAATATACAATCAATACATAGGATAATGATTTCAGTTTTGAAAATGATAAATAGTTAACTATTTAGTAAATGGCGTTCACATACTACGAAGTCCGAAAACAATTAGCAAACTATTCTCTTCTTTCCAGTTACTGATAAAATGCAATTGATTTGAACGAGCAAGTTTTCTCTAAGCAGGGAAGTAGCCTATTGTCACCTATCCTTAACTCTGCTGTAGAGGTGATAAAACACTCTGAGATGTAAACTGCCATTAGTGAAATATATTAAAAGGCTGTAGAAGGTCATTAAAGCAAATTATATACAACAAAATAATTGACAATACAATACGGATATCAATTTAAGCGATATTGAATTCACGTCTCTTTATTTAATATACTGAAATCTGATCTTACAATTCTTGGACCCATTAATAGCAAATATTACGCAGTTTTCTGTAGTAATAACAAGTATAAATATTAGGTTACTAATACATCCAACATAAACAATTCGACTTGCATGAAATTAGCGAAAAAAAAACTTGTTGCATGATCGCCAGAAGAATTCAAACTGCATCACTTAGCCAGTATCAATCCAAAATCTGTGACTGTAACAAACAGACCACAAGGTTTGGCATGGAAGAACCTTGTCATTATGAATACCGTAGTTTATTTTGTAATACTTCTATGTTAACTTGTATGATAGCAAAAATATGTCGTCATGTAGTGTAGTAGTTAGTATTCGTTCCCATACCGAGATGTGTATACCGCTTAAAAAAAAAAAGGCTCGCCTTACGTTTCATCACTTCGAATACCAATAAATGTTCAAGTGCACATGCTTCTATCTTAAAATTTCTCTCATATCCGTATGTAGCGCATTGTTCATGTAGTAGTCTCTGACACATACATAAGCGCCATCATTTACGACATGATCAAGGTTTCTACATTTTCGATTCTCTAGACACCACAACAATTTTGTAGACACCCTTTTGTACAATACGAACAAGACGAGATTTCTGTTTTATGACGGCAGGACTCCTACTTCACATACACTGTACCTTATTTACATTTGTTGCCTACGAATTAATTCCTAACTGGCTTCCATGTATTGAATTCGTAAGTCAATGAAATACACATGAACTGACACATTTTTGTACGGCACATGCTAATATTTGTTTCGAAATCATCCTACTAAAAGAAAAGATATCACTGCTATCTTTACTAGTATTCCAATGACTTGCCTTAACATGGGAATCACGGACTTCAACAGAACATTATTACAGAAAACTAATAGCTTACAAAATTACCTTAAGACTTTTCGGCTGTTGTTTTAGTTCTAGTGCATGCTTCTTCCGAAGTTCTCTCTCCGCCCGCTGCATGTATTCTTGCTGATTCGAAAGTTCTGTCTGATGCTGATGAAGGATCTGGTCCTCACGTAACTGATGCACAGCCTTTTGTTGTCGATACTCCAGTTCCTGAGTCTGTTCATGATGCCTCAGCAACATAGCGTGTGCCTGCTCCAGTTGGTGTTGGCGTTTGTTCAGTTCCTGTAAACACAATACCAGTGTTAGACATTCAAAAGTTTCGAGTTACTTTAGATCTGTAAAGGCCGCTTATACGATGATCACCATGGCAATGATAACAAAATATAGTATAAATAAATGGTGATCATATTGCTGTTATATCTGTACCTGAGAGCTACAAGCGCCTAAGTCCTAAATCCTTGTTTTCCACAAAATTAAAAAAAAAACTACTACTTTATTATACAAACTACATACCAAACTTAGGGTCGCCGTGGCACAGGCGGTAGCGCGTCTGACTATGAATCAGGCGGCATGTGTTTAAATCCCAGGACGCTGGAGACTTCTCGCAGTGTTCCCATTCCTGGCGCTCTCAGCCTCCTATCGCCGGCCGGGTGACCGAGCGGTCTGCGGTAGTACGCCATCGGCTCGAAAGTCCCGGGTTCGAGTCCCGGTAGGGGCATGGGTGTGGATTTTAACAGCTAAAGGCGCATCGTGACGGGCCGAAGTCCAAAGTTACTAGACTGGCCCATATACAAATAAAGTTTACCAAAGTTTATCAGCCTCCTATCAAACTGAGTACCAGTGTCTCCTTGTGGAGGTAACGGCGGTCGGGCGTGCGATTGACCATCCCACCTCAGTTCTTACTGTAGGTCGAGAATATATGGAGCGCTACCTCCACTTTCCCAATACGCCGTTCATGTATCACGCAGAGATATTTTTACGTTTACAAAACAGACTTACTTATTTACATTATTAACATGTACATAAGAAGAGTCGAGCAACCATTATTTGAGGCCTTCCGAATGCTGTACAAATTTGCATTTATGACGTTTTAGTCAAAATTGAATTTACGCGCTTCTAGCCCTCAAGCACAAATGCTAATGACTTACACAATGAACAATGAATTTAAAATTATACTTAGCAACGAAATCGGTTTAGCCGACACAAAACAATGCACACATACTAACTGATCGTCAATATAAAGTTAAAGCCCCATAAAGCAAATGCTAAACGCTGTTATTACTTCATTCCATAGATAGGTTTAACCTTTATTTCGTTCTTAAGCGTAGTTTCAACGTTCTAACGAATTTGTGGCCTGAGCCCGAAGTTACGTAGAAAACCACCTAGAAAACCAAAATATTTTTTTTAAAAAGCAACGAATTTGTTTTTTCTTTGAATGCTTGTAAATAAACTTATTTCGTATCTATTAAATAAACCTTATTTCATATTTAAATTAGAACAACACAATACTTAAATTCAAACAACATAAGATGCAAATGTTTAAAGATCCCTTTCGTATTTTCTTTTGTATGTTTTTAGCAAGTTTCGTTCACTTTGTGTAATCGCCCAAACAATATTCTTATTAAAACTCAATGTAGTGTAATTAGGCCCTAATAAAATGTGTTTTCTGATTAATTCGGGTTATCTACGGAATTCACAGAAGCAGAGTTCAGACTTTTATACGCAACAAAAAGATGAAGAATTGTTGGGACCAGTAAGGAAACCCACGATTGCCACACCCAAACTCACAAGGTGTAAGTCCCCTGAGTAGAAATTTCTTAAAACATCCTGCTGGAACATTACAAATTAACAGCATCAAACATGCTTTAGATGTAATATCTTTCTGCACATTTGGGAAAATGGCAACTATGCCACTAAAAATAGCTAAAAATTACAAGGTTTATCTTACTGAATTTATGATCTGAAACTCAATTTCATGACTTTTGCTGGACTTTCATCATCAATGACTCCACTTCATTACTTTTCTATGACTTTTATGTCCTGTAAACACTGTTAACAGACTCACTGCTCAAATGACTGACCTATATTACATCCTCAATGTACAAAGATATTTCTTAACATTCAAATAAGCATTCTTAATGGAAGTTAGTCTATGAATGTTCCCTGCTGGACACTTCCTCGTGAGGCTGTAACACGCCCAAGACTTCCATAAAGTCTAGTAGGGCACTCTGTTATGGTCAGCAGACAGACTGACCACTTACTTGAGCTAAGGACGTACGATATGAAAACGGAACCTAGGGATAATATATTAAGCAATTCTATGAATTAGCAGTTCAATTAAGGGCAAGAGTATGTAAGTGTCGGAAGGTAAATGTAGGGTCTTTCCCAGGGTAGGAGGCCTTACAACCTACAATACAGATCACAAAATAGAAAAGGAACTGACTTGTATACCTACATTAAACGGATGAAGAAACGCTACCAAGGAACGTATGAACTCAAAATGAAGGGAAAGACACCCTGCGCAAGACCGAGAGATAGGTGTGTGAAGGGTCTGGCGGACTGCGTCAGAAATAGAGACTGAGTGTAAGGAACTGGAAGGATAAAGAAAATGAAGAGGCCTTACGAAACAGCGACCGAGTTAACTGGAATAGTTCAGGATGATGATCTGAAAAACAATAATTACTCTACTACAGAAAAAAAAAAAAATCACTTGACACGGAAATTCAATTAAAACGAGATATGTACTGCAGATGTATTCCTTGCATAGAACTACGTGTTTTTGAAGACGAAAACTGTCAACAAATTTTACGATTAAAAAATGGGTATAACAGGGTGTCGACTAACTTTTCTAAAATAAAATCCTTGACTTTTTGCCAAAAACATAAATGGCCATTCTTGAGAATATTACATGGCTTACACTAACCAAGAACCTTCAACCTAATAGTTTTCTCTTTAAGAGAAAAATGTATATAAAAAAAAGTGATTGTGAAGGTTGCCTCTTTCCTTTTCAAGCGATTGTGGAAGTTGCCCCTTTGAAAGAAGAGGGGAGGGGCAGCAATTTTAAATTATAAATGGAATCCTCATATTGTAGCATATCATTGGATATTTAAAAAGAAACGCTTTGGCGCTAATGGGATGTCCATACGTTGAACCATGCCCACACAAACCCAAGGACGACTATACACTACTTTCACCTCAAAGGATTTTTAAGAGGAGAGGGAAGGGGGAGATTACACTTGGAGGTTTTTCGGAACGATTTATTTCGAACTCTGATCCTAAATAAATTCTTAACAGCTCAAAGTATGAACTTCCTGTTAATGCCAAAACGTTTCTTTTTAATAATGAGGGTGGTAACAGACATTTAGAAACTCGGTATACTTTTTCTTAATAATCCCACACGAATGTAGACCAGTTGTATGACAGCTGAAACATAGTTTTATGGCGTTAACAAAAATAAATACAGCTATTACATTTACTTTTTATCCACTGAAACCGGGCTCCGAGTCTCACATTACAATGAAACACACTGAAGGAACAAATCCTACGAAAATGACCCATTCTTCCGTTGCAAGTACCTTGAAACAGATATAAATAAAATCGATAAAGGAAATAACAGGACAAAATACACGATTGGAGAACGCTTGAAAATTGTATAAAACAGTGAAATTATCTACAATCGGAGGCAATCAGTCGGGAAAGATTAAATTCTTAACTAATAACATAGTGGAACAAAGACGAAATAAATAATGGGAAAAAAGTTTTCCGAAGAAGAGTTTTTAAAAAAGAACAGAAAAGGCCACACTAAGATGGACTGGGCATATTCGGAAAATGAAAGAAGATGCAGTACAAAGATCAAAAAAAGAGGTGGAAAGATGAGATAACGAGAAAGTATAAAGCAGAAGCATGGACAAAAGTGGGTAATGAAGGAACATGAAGAGACGGGAAATGGCAAGGTCTTGTGTACAACCACACTCGACGAGAAAGTGGAACGGAGGAAATCTAAGATACAACTTCTCTGTATCCTGCCAGAGACTGATGATTATACCCACCACATCGATGGAAAATTCATACATTCCAGTATTACATACATATGTTAGGTCTAAGATTTAGCTGCCCTAATTTTGTTTAACTGTATTTCTATTGAAATTAAAACTTTTGCTGTATCAATTATTTTTTGGAAGCAAATCCGGAAACCGAGTTTCGGAGAAAAAAATATATAAGAGACGGTTTCGATGAGTTAAAAAAAAATGTTTCCCTGAACTATCTCTGGTTCTTTTCCCCAAATTTTAGTGTTAGTCCTCTACTCTCATTAACTTCCGCCACCTACCCACCCCCGTCCTCCGATACCTTACTTCAGAATATGCAGAAAACTTACTTACCTCACGTAGTAATTCTTGTTCTAAACTATGAAAAGTAAGCAATTTTTTTCTACGAAATTTTCGAATTTCTAGATCAAGATACTCTTTCTGACCTCGTATCAACCGCTGTTCTTCTTGAGCTTCCAATTGTTTTAGATTTTCTTTATGAGTCCTGCAATGAGAGAGAGAGAGAAAAAAAAATCGGTTTAGCATTGTTGTCGAGCAACAACCAATTAACTTGAACTGAATTACTCGAAGGACTAGTGATATTCTGTACCTGTTATTTTAGTTTCGAACTATTGCTTAGTTCCTAAAATTTATAACAGAATTCCAATCAAAATAAAGCGAAAGAAAAACATTAGAATATACACAAAAATTAATGAAAACAAAACTTAAAACAAACAGAAAGGTAGAGTGAAATTTAATGTAAAAGAACAAATAAGTAGCTGGTGCGAGAATCTTGACTTCCACATAAGTGTGAGTTGTACAGCTTGATCTAACAGTAATAGAAGTTGTTTCATTACGGCTTCTATTCACAGCTTTTGCACAAATTGAATTTACTATATCCACATACACACTGATGACTACTTTTCAGTATAATCTCCGAGAATATTTATGTACTTGTCCCATTTTAGCACGAGCTTCAAGCTCGGTAAAACCGTTACCTTGATGCTCAAATTCTCGGCAGCTGTTTGTGAATCATGTAGCGGATGATTCAGAATGATTTTTTTAATACCGCAGCAAGTTCTCGTATTGTTTGTCGTCGGTGTGCTTGAATCAGTTTTTTTTTAAGCCTTATTGTATTGATACCTGTTACAGAGACTGATCTGTCGATCACTAAAACCAGTTTCTACCTTTGTTACATATTTATTTCTCGTTTGCCATAAAGCTTTGTACACTATTTGTGCATTTACATATAGCCCGTTATGTGTGCTGCACTACATGTTCGACAAGTATATAACAAAAATTATACCTTTATATACTGTACGTGAGTCACAGGTATACGAGCAAAAGTGATAAGACTATGGTTAGGACATAGTGGAGTAATTCACATTATAACGGTCAGAAAGTTATTTTACGAAATTATCAGAGCCTTAACTAACTGGTGGAAAGGGAACATTACATCATCAAAATAATTTAAAACAGGATCGTATGAAAGAATGGGCGTTACGGCAATAACGTCGTAAGATTTCCTCTCCACCTCTTGAAAGCTAACTAAAAGGTCAATCTTTGGACTGGTTGCCGCGCACTTCTGCTGAAAAAGGAATAAAAATAACAAGTGACAGGGACAGCCTTACGTCGTGCCTCCTTTTTTATCCGCGGAGTAAACAAGATTCTATTGGCTTCGGAGTAAAGACAGGAACTTCGGCTTTTACAATGAAACTGTTACACTTCATCGACCGTAACAGTTATGACAATTTAGCAAAATTAACTTATAATAACAGTTGTTATTTTTTGCCCATCGCTAGTACCTACTATGCTTCTTGTCCAAACAAATGAGAATATTTAAATTTAAACTCACCTTAATAAAACTTATGCAGCAACCTTCTCTTTCGTTAAATTTAATCTGCGAAGCATTTCACTTGAGAATCTCAAAAGCGTCTTCAGGCGTCGATGACAAATGTTTGTTTGTTTGGTGTGTAATGTGTGTTTGACTCACCCTGTGTAGTGCAGACCATCCTAGTATATTCGAATTTCGAAATTCAATAATAAAATAAGACACAAGAACATTGATTTTTTCGAGCCGAAACGAAAAGCACTTCCTCAGTTGAAAAGCACTGGAAGAGGGCACTGGGTAGACATGTAGGGTATGGAAGATGTTTTTCTGAAGGCCTCGTTGTTGAAAAATTAAATGGAAAAAGTAAGCCAAAAACTACAGTGGAAGGTAAACTGTGATGGCTATAACGAGCAGGTCATGCGGAAGTCGAAGAAAATGACTTACCAAAAAGTGACAAAATATGTTCCTTCCGTCACATTTTGGTAACCATCTTTCACTTTGATTGGTGCATGACCTGTTTAATATAGCAACCACAGTTTACCTTTCACAGTAGTTCTGACTTACTTTTTCAACTTCATTTTTAACAATGAGGGCTCTACCCTGAGCCAAGTATGCTGTTGGGCCGGGCTGTACTTTATTTAATAAATACTGTTAGTGCCCAGTATACAGCAAATCTTGCACGCAGCTCAAGTAAACAAACCTAACCATACCGATTAGATCTTGTTAGGTTAAGTAAATGAATGTTATCTCGATAATCATGTAACTAGTAAAAGGCAGTACTTTCAACGTGCATAACACATATATAAGCAGTCGTACTTTGTCAAACTGTACTAGGTTCTTTTACAGGAACAACGCAAGGTTCTCCTCTAAATACTCCATTACTTCACAAAAACGTAGTAACCATCCCTTATATCACACATCAGCATTACCAAGGCTGACTAAGCACTTCTTTGGATTAATCACTGAACGGAGATCAATCATTGCTACTATTTAAGCAACTACTTAGTCGTAAAGCCTTACCACTTTAACATCCTAAATGTTTCTTCAATGTCGGATTTTTACATAATCGTAGAAATCAATACCCTACATTTTATTTACTTGGTGAAACAATACAGAAAGGAAAAACAGTTTTGTTCATTTGACTCAAACCATTCAGTTTATGGCCACCGCACCTCAGGAAGAAAAAAAAAATGCTACACCTAGTCTGTCTACCCAATGCCATCTTCCATCCATGCTTTTACAACTTAGAAGGATTGGCGCCAGCCGGGTGGCCGTGCGGTCTACGGCGGTCCCGGCTGGGGCATGGGTGTGGATTTTAATAGCTAAGGGGCGAATCGTGACGGGCCGAAGTCCAAAGTTACTAGACTGGCCCATATAAAAATAAAGTTTTTTTAGAAGGATTTGCATCTGAACTCGAAAATACCAGTATTCTTGAAATTTGAACATATGAGGATAATAGCCTGCACTATATAAGTCAAATGTGTGTTCCTCGTTCATTGTATAATACTGTAATATGTACATTAATGAACTGATGAATTGTGATCATCATTATGCACATGTGAAAATGTAAGACGATATACAATATCACTAAAACTCGTACGTGTCGTGTAGTCTATGCTTATTCCCAAACTAAAGGAAACTATGTATTCAACTGTTTAGTAAATGTAGCCGGAATGCGAGAAACGAATGCTGTACAGAAGTATTACTAAAATGGGTTTCTGAACCTGTAAAACGGATGAAATGCGGAAATATATACGTGGTATGATGAAAATGTTGAATCGAAAGTTTAATTATAAATTACAAGTTTGTAGTGCATTATGCGCGAAGGAGTAGCAGTGTGTGCAATGTTTTTGTTTCCATATCTTAATGAGGGAGGGACCAAGACTAATGTAAAATTCCTCTATCCGTATTTAATTCCAGACTATTTTGAATTATGGAACAGGCTTCCACAACGCTCCTCTCTAAGTTATGTACTATTCTGGTAGAGAAAATGTGATGGTATTCCCATCTCAATTATTTGAAAACGCCTGAAACAGGATTTTCAGTCTTGGAGTCTCTTTCATGTTCACTGATGCGTACGGAAAAGCAACGTTAAGGTTCAGGAATAAAGCACGTTACTAAGAGGTTTCAAAGTGAAAAGTATAGCGGACTAAAATTTAACTAAAAAAGCAAAGCGAGTTTTCATTAAATTACTGGCCCTCCAAAAAAAAAAGGGGGGGGGGGTTAAGGAACACCGATTTATTTTGTGTGATACTGAACGTGTATCAACCAGTGAATGTGATCAATGTACGTACGCAATATACTGCACAAAAATTTGAAAGGCAACAGCTAATACAACAGAAATACCGAAGGCCGATCGGGGGTATATCCGACCGAATTTGGCAACACTGCTGCCACCGACGTACCACACCGAGAACATTGACACTAGCGCGCAGTAGGTGTGAACTATCAGCTATTACGCGTAGAAATGGCGTGTTCGTGATCGTACAATGCCGCCCAAACTGAACCGGTATTGGGAAGGGTACGTCATGGTCCTTTTCCACGCATGTTTTTGGAAACAGTTCAAGGAACATTTTAACCACTGGGTTGACCACTGCGAAAGATATCGCGGCCAGGCAAACACAAACTGCGCTTATGCAAAAACATTCGCCAACAGAACAGACCGTTCCAGGGCACCAAAGTGTTGTCGGAGATGCTACGTGAGGTTCGGCGGATTGCAGTCCGAGAGAACCCACCACCTCAACGTGTTATGGCCCAGAAGTTCAATGTGACACAGTCAACTATAAGCGATGTGATTCGGCGCCGTTTTCGCTTGCAGTGCATCCATAAAGACCGGGTTCACAGTCTCCATCCCCACCAGATTGCGGGGACAAAATGACACTACGTGATCACATTGGATGAGGCGTACATTTATTTCACACGGAATGGTCACATTTGGGCAATTACGTATCGTGACACAACCGGAAAAGGACAGAGTTCTACCGCCAGTGTCGCGAAAGTTTTCCACGGGGAAGCTGACCATCCGTAAGGTTGAAACAAACATCAAGGTGAATGTTGCCTACATTCAGGAAGCCATCATGTCCCAATATTTCGGATAGACATTCTTCGTTTGTACGGAGCCAGCACTAACCAGGTGAAGATTCACATGGACAAAGCGTCAAGCCACACCGCCGAATCATCCGTTCGGTTTTATTGGAACATGAAGCAAGAAACGAATTCGTGTTATTCGCTTTCATGACTTCTGTCAAGAGCACTGATGCCAGTCCCATGGATTTTTGCGCATTTAGCCTGCTGAAACGAAGTCTACAACATCGCCGTTCCTGCAATGCTGTGAGCAATGGGATGTAATTCCCACGCTGGTGCTCCAACGCAGTTTGTTGCAGAGGAAATTGCGATGTCGGGCGATAGTCCTCAATGCCGGTGGTCCAAAGAACACAACCAGTGGTGGCGGCATGGATTTTCCTAAGGTAAGGTGCAGGTTACATATTGTTCGCATATAGCCTGAACAGCCTTCTGTATACTGGGTGATGCAAAAATCACCTCGCGAGATTCTTAACATGAAGGTAATTATACGAGTATAGACGATCGAGGGTGCACAAATGCTTCCTTTCGGCGCTACAGGCTGCCAAAAGCGTGGGAAAATGAACTCTAGAGCGTCACATTTTCAATACCACTAACAGCAGAACAGGCGGCATGGTACACTCAATGACTTCAAACCCGCTCTTTCCAAAAAATGCCTATTCCAAAATTGTGCAATGTACAAGGGATTCCCCAAAGGAAACAGAGAATTTCTAGACATCCTCAGTAAACGAAATAAGCACGAATAAGACTACTTTCCCTACGAGTACAAATGATAAAACGTATCACTGCGTGGACAATGACAGTCTCTTTTACTGAAAAAAAAATATACACGAAACGTTCGTTGAAATGAATTTACTCCTGTTTGTTAAGCAACCACGGATTCTTTTAATCGTTCCGCAAAGGAAATCTGAGATATCGACTTACCGGAAACGAATTATTGTTACTTGCCGGAAGATACTTCCATTCATATTTATTTCGACCCACCTTTACTTGAGAAGATTGCTGGGATTTTCCTACTTCCTTTGGGGAATCCCTTCCGTTTGCATTGCAAAGTTTTTGAATATGCATTTTTGGATAGACCAGGTTTGAGGGTACCATACCGCCTCAATTCAATAGTATTGGAATTATTAAGCTCTAAAGTTCATTTTCCGACGCTTTCGGCAGCCTATAGAACAGAAACGAAGCATTTGTAATCCCCAAAACGGTCTATACTTGTTTCCTTATTTTCATTTCAGGAATCTTGTGAAGTGGTTTTGTTGCTGTTATTTTGCAACACCCTCTATAAATGTTGTGTGTATTCGCAGAGTGCAGAATTGAATTTTTAAGGCCTTTAGGCAACTTTGGGCCAGGCCGGATGGATGATGGTAATGGAATGAAGAAAAAGGGAAGAAACTGGAGAACTTCAAGAAAACCCACGTACACGGTGTTTGTCCACCACAAAGCTCACATGGCACGAGCAGGGATCAAACCGACAACCCCAAGCGCCAGAGGTGAGCGCTCTACCATTGAGCCACCATGGCCTCAAGCAGAGTGTTACCATAAGTATGACGAATGTTGGTTGAAGTTACATTATCCATTCCGCAGCATTCTTTTCTTTTTCAATGGATTTAGGCTCGTCCAAAAATCATAGCCATCACGAATTTTTTTTACGGTTATTCAAAAACTGTTGGGGCCAATTCTTCGCGTTACCATGGCAACAATACTGAGGTGACGTAACAGTTTCACTAGTCCAACTAGATTATGCTGTATATGAGCACAACACGTTGAGTAACCACCACTGTGTAGAACACGGGAGATAAAATTCCTAAGCAGATAAGGATTTATTACTATTGAGGGAAAACAGTATATGCGAAATAATAATTAAAAAATAAAACTTACTGCAATGTTGCATCACGTTGTCTCTTTGGTGTTGATTCATCTAAACTAAGTTCCCGCTTCCACCTTTCTTTATTTTGCTTATATTCTTTCTTCTTTTGCATTTCGAATGCTTTCCTATCTTGGTCTTGTCGAGAACTAATTTCCTTCAGTAGCTTCTTTTCAGCTGCTGCATTCTGCTTCAGCTACAAGACAAAAGCACTAATTTAAGCAAAGATTCATAGGAAAGTGTTTCTGCAATGAATTAGAAAAAATAATCATCTCGTTAATACTACAGAATATGAAACAAAGCTTAACTTAAAAAAAAAAGTATGAAAAAAATCAAAAACAACAGAATCTCGCAACTCAGCTAAATGAAACTTCTCTATTACATAGGTTGAATGGTATTATCAATAAAACTGTACTACAAATACACCTCATTGGAACGTGGGCCACTTAAAGTCAAACAGTCCGTGAACTAATTAACAGTCCAACATCAACCTTGCTGTCTGGCTTTATAACCGTGGCTTCCGTATTTCATGAGGGGATTCCTAGTTGTCGAAACTCTGTCACGTTTAAATTTCTGGGTTTTTTATTTATACAAATGGTGACATTCTACACTCAAAAGCTATTAAAAAAAATAGCTTATGCGATGCTTTATAAGGCTATTATTAAGTGACACATACGTGTGAATATCCCCACCCTAGACAAGACCGGTTAAGATTGCAGCTGTAGTGTTTTAATTGCTGCTATAATACAATAATATCATTTACTATCTGCATTTACGTGTGTTCAGGTCGAAAGAAAAAATAGGATAAAACTGCCATATATGGTGCTTACTTCGTAATTATTAAAAATTACATGATATTTTCCCCCATTTTTGTACATTTCAGGTGAATTCTGGATCCCATTTTTCATTTATATTTTTATTTTCCAGTTGCAAAACGAACAAAAATTGATCAGAAAATTTTCTCATATTGGTATTTTATTTTTCTCGTGATATTCTAGAACAATAGATGGGGTTACAAACAACGGACTAGGCAAGAGTAGGAGCCACAGTTACCTACGTCAATTTGTAACGTTATTTTTTTTTTCGAACATTTAATTTAGCCTGTGAATAGAAAAAAATTATTCGCTGAACAAATTTTCAAGGTAGTGCTCCTCAATTTGCTATTGTAATGGTTTAAACGCATGAGCTGTATCAATAGCCAAAAGCTACACCCTGAACACTGAATAAATAAATACAAACATTAACGGTACTATTCCATAACAAATAATACAATTCTTATTTCAAATGGTATTCGACTACTACTACGCTCAATCTCAAATTGGCTGACATATTACTTATTTCAAAGTTATTTTTTAAAATCTTAAAGCGATTTTGATCATTTTTAAAAAAGGGAGCTTTACTGAATATTGTATAAAATTAGGGCTCTTAATGACCATCGGTAAAAGAAGTGCAGGAACCACATCCAATGTTACGATTTTTCAGAAACGAGGGAATTTTAAGGTTAATGTAAAGTAACGATCTCCAACAAAAGATGGCAGCACTAGTTCCGTATGCATCTAATGTAGTTTTAGTTTTATCGTTGCACGAAATTTCAATGCTGCTCCTACAAATTCAAGCCTACAGAGTTCTAACTTTCAGGGAAGAAAGTTCATAACCAATTCAAGTGTTCAATCAATGCCAATTTTTTTAACGTTTTCATCCATCGTTGAAATCGATTGATTGTTGTTGTGAATATCAAAACCCATAACAATGAAGCTCTTTCAACAATGAAAAACGAAAATAAAAAAAAAAAACTGCCATTGACCGAACTCTTGAATTGGTTATGAACTTTTTTCCCTAAAATAAAGATATAAAAAAACTTTTTGAAAACTGCACTATGAAGGTTTCTTTTCACGAGAAGTTAAGAAAAAGCTATAATGCAAAAAAAACTATGTGATCCTGAAGGAAAATAAACTTTGAATTTGGCTGTAAGACGTTTACTTTAAAAGCTTTGTCATATATATTTTATTTCTTTACTTCTTAGATTAAAACATTACGAATGAAACCGTTGCAATTCTTGAATAGTGTGTAAAGGCCTGTGGGTTGCAGAAATATCCGACGTTTGTTCCCGGCATCCCCGCATCTTTTATCACGTACAGGCCGTACACAGTTTCTAAAATGAAGGAGGTATGTTCTTACTAAAAATAATGAAACTGAAATAACTAAATTAGGTATTCTCTATCGAATAGGGGTATTTACGACCTCTGGTGCTGGCCGGAAGTGACCTGTTTAGACCGGAAGTTGAATTTTCCAAATGAAACATGGTAGCTTTCAAATCAGATTCTGATTTCACGTCAAAAATTAGGAAACTTTTATCCGTAATGAACTCCTCCATTGGCCTTGAAATAATATTGAAAGTGTATCGGGAAGTTAGACTAACCGCTAAGAGACTATCTGTACACCCGTTTTAAAATGAAAGGAATAGATTTTATTAAAAATAAAAAGAATCTAAATTACTAAATCGAGTGTATACTCAATTATTAGTGGTGATATTTAGAACTTCTGATGCTGACCGGAAGTTGAATTTTTAAATGTAACATGTTAATTTTTACATTAGATTTGATTCAGTTAAGGAAATTTTGTCTGAAACATCTTTGCATCAAACGTCTCCAATTGACAGTGGGATTGTTTAGAATGTGTGGATGAAAGATAAACCCAGAGACCACACTTTCAATATCATTTCACAGTCAATGGAGACGCTGCAAAGATATTTCAGACAAAAGTTTCTTAATTTTTTTTACTTAGAATTGAAATCTGATTTTAAAACTATTTTGTATCATTTGAAAAATTCAATTTCCGGTCTAAACAGGCCACTTCCAGTCAGCATCGGAAATTGTAAATATCCCTATTCGATAGAGGATGCCCGATTTAGTTACCTCAATCTTATTATTATAATAATAACTTATCCCATTCATTTTAAAAGGAGTATACGGGTGGTCTCACACACCCTGTATATAGGTTGAGTATATAAAAATCAAGAAGAAAAAACAATTCCTCCTATTACAATAAAAAGTACAACGTATACATAATATACCAAACCTCGAGTTATAATAAATGGTACAAACATATACATGATACACAAAATCCGAAGTGTGTATTTATCTTACCTTTCTTTCTAATTCCTGTTGGTGTTTAATCTGAAGTTTTTCTAATTCCTTACTGAACTGCTGTAGTAACGATTCGTACTCTTTGTCTAACAGTTGTTTGTGGCTTTCCATTTCTATTTTGCATCGTTCTTCAAGCTGAAATAAAACCGAACATAAAATGTAAACACGTCGCCTATCAAATTCCAAATAAGTACGTGAAAATACAAAAGAAAAACAAGAAAAGTCAATGTGCGCTTTGTTTGTACTTCTAGTAAAGTTTCCTTAGATTATGAAATTAGATTTAACAACACAATAGCATTAAACAGGCGAGTAAGATTTCTGTACTTCTATGTCCAACTGATCGTGTTGAAAAACGTAGGAGCCTTCCTTGAACATTTCACAGAAACAACTCTATCTTTAGGTTATAAAATGGCAAAAAGTAACTCAGACAACTATAATAAGACATTATGAACATACGCTCATACATTCTTCCGGCAAACCCTATCTATGATTTTCCTTCTTCCGGCAAGTAATGACAATAACGGTCACCGAAAAGAAAAATCCGTGTATGAATCGCATTGCATATGAAATCAAGAATATGGACCAGCTATAAGGTGGAGATGTTCTGAATCTGAAGTTGAATTCAGGTATTCGGAACTCTCAGGGTTCTGGAATAATAAAATGGACGTTCTGATTAGAAACAAGGACTGAACGTTCCAAAATTCCGAACTCTCCTATAACACATTCTAAGAAATATAAATTTGCGGAAGAAAAAGGGAACATCTTGATATTCCGTATGTTTACTCATTCAGTAGGAAAATTTGAAATCCCTTACCACTTGCTTTCTTCAATTCAATAAAGTTGCAGTTCCGGAAATTCCACAGTCCCAAGATTAGTTCTGCTAACAGAATAAGATGATCTATTACTATAGACCATCTATGAGGTCTATGGCAGAGCTACCTAGTGGATGGATTCAAAATCACATTCTCTGAACAAAAATCCATTAGTTTTAGCACACCCAGAATTGGGGAAGCGTACTAAGTCTATCTATTATGAGGTCTATGCTATTACACGGTATCAGTTTTACAAATACCGGATAATCCGATGTCGAATAGCTAAATAAGGATATCTCAATCGCGGCAAATATCTCATGAAATGTTTCACCCGAACGTCGTGACTAATACAAATTCACTGAATTTATTTATGGTCTTTAAGCAACTTTGACTCAGGCTGGGATGGGGGAAGGAAGGCGACCAAAGGTTAATTTGAAGGTACCATCTCGGCAATTCCCAAGTGTGACAGAAAAATCTCTGGGAAAACCCCCAGTCAGGATGGGCGGCCGCTAGGATCGTTGTTAAAACCTTTCAACTGCTAAGTTAACGCTCTACCAGTTAAAGGCTACAAAGAAAGTCACGAAACGATGAAAATTGTACATACATATACATGCACATATTCTGTTTTAAACAATACCTTCAGTTCATGTATGTACAGTAATATTGTAGAATATATGAAGGTCATAAAACTGAATGAAGAAAATATTTTTTACATGAATGAAAAGAAGGCAGATATGGAAATGCTATTTCTTAGGAACATATTCACTGTCAGATACGATCAGAAAAATTGCGAAATAGAGGGACTACGAGTAGAAAGACTCCAAGACAAAACAGAAATGAGTTGTGCGACCACTTTAAAAGGATGAATGTAGAAATGCTATCAAAGAGGAAAATGGGTGGAAAGATCGTGGGACGGATAGGTAAAGGAAATGGCAGGCAGCTTCAGAAATAGAAGATGGGAGTCGGAGGAGGAGAACTTGGAACTGTGGAAAGATGAAGACCATGCAAATGAATAATTTCCGTGTTTATCCATCGATAATTCATCCTTTACTTCAAACTCTTTTCAAGCTCGCAGATGTGAATGGCACCATTCGGTGTACCTCACCGTGCCTTTCGAAAGTTTGGAAAAATCCCTCTGTGGCGAAACCATGTAGGATAAACTCATGAAAAAGAAAAATGTTATAAGGCTATGTTAAGAGTCTGAAAATAAATGTTTAGTGCCAGGAATATCCGTTGACACATGTTGAGCGCACGCTATGTAAAATGCATTTTCGGTAGCAAGAACTCTTCTCTTCTGTAGCCAGATGTGAACCAATATACATTGTGTATGTCCATCCCCCGTAAATCAGGCGGTCGAGGACTTCGGATCAGCCAGCGGATTCTAACCTCGAGCCCGATATCCTGACTTAGGTTTCCAGGGTTTCCCTCAGGTTCACCAGGAGAACCTTAAGCCCTGGCCGCTAGCTTCTCTTTCCTATCCTATCTGAGCCTCAGTCAGAGATGCCTAAAGGTAATAAATACATTCAATTCAATGTGTGTTATAGTCCAATTTGCAGAAAAGTAAGAACACTTTCATTACCTTGCAAAGTAATGCATAAACACGAGATTATTGCAGGATACTGGAAAAGTAAAAGTAGTCTACAGGTAGAACATTTATACCGCAAAGCCAATCACAAATATACTGGTAAAAGCCAAAATGAATTAAAGGGTCATATAATAAGTCTCCGCGGTTTTTTGGTACATTTTTTAACAAAAAATTTCTTTATTGAAAATCAATTTTAAACAAGTACATATTGACCATTATTATATATGACCTTTTGCCATTTTTCGGGTAGCTTCATAATTCCATCGATGTAGAACTTCTTTGGTTTTTCGTCGAAAAACTTGGCCAAGTGATTTTCAGTGGCGCTTCGGTCGGCCAATTTTTTACCATGAAGAGAGTTTTGCAGAGACCGAAACAAATGGTAGTCAGACGGTGCAAGGTCCGGGCTATACGGTGGATGCATCAAAACTTCCCAACCAAGTTCCGTCAATTTGTTCCGAGTCATCAAAGATGTGTGTGGCCGCGCAATG